>VXAY01005699.1:35299-72979 GCA_013399855.1 Oxyruncus cristatus
AAAAAAAAAAAAAAAGTGATGATTGTGGTGATCACGATTATTTCTCAGAAGACAGGTAAAGCCCGCGCACCTCGGGGCGAGGTGGCGGCCCCGGCGATGTGCGGGGCTGCGAGGGGCCGGGCGGCGGTCCCTGCCGGGGGGACACCCGGGGAGATGCCCGGGCAGCCGGGCTGTCCCCAGTGCGGGATGTACCTGCCCCCGCCTCCCCGCCCGGACATCCCTCGGCGGCTCTGCCGGCGGAGCCGCCTCCACCCGCACCGAGCGGGGCGCGGGAGGGTGGCGGCGCTCCGCTCCCGCAGCATCCCCGGCCCGTCCAGGTGCGCTCGGTGCTGGGGGAGGCGGCGCGGCCCGCGGGCAGGGAACGGGGGTTATCCGCCTTCCCTCCCTCCCTCCCTCCTCTAACTGTTCGACAGGTTTGGGAAAACCCTCCCAGCCCGTTGTCTGTGCGTGGCCCGGGCACGCAACGCAGCTGCATGCGCTTTAATTCACCAGCGAGGAAGTTTGGTCCCGCTCTCCTTAGCTTTGCCTTGGCTTGGAGAGAGAGGGAAAAGGAAGCGACAGGGGGAAAGGCGGGTGTTTTCCGGGGGCACCTGCCACAGCCGGGCCCTGCAGCTCGGGAAGGCAGAGGAGTGCTGCGTCTGCCGCCGGGACGAGCCTCCCCTCAGCCAGCTCTGGTGTCCTGTCGTTGCAGGGGTTTTTCCTCGGTGGTGGCCCTGGGAGCGAGCATCATCTGTAACAAGATCCCGGGGCTCGCCCCCCGGCAGCGGGCGATCTGCCAGAGCAGGCCCGACGCGATCATCGTCATCGGGGAGGGGTCCCAGATGGGCATCAACGAGTGCCAGTTCCAGTTCCGCAACGGGCGCTGGAACTGCTCAGCCCTGGGAGAGAGGACCGTCTTCGGGAAGGAGCTCAAAGTGGGTACGTTGGCTCTCTGCTCGTCACCGACGGGCTGCCACCTGCAGGACATCAGAAGTGGGCACCCGGGGGTGTGACACGGGGGTGTCACAGGGCACGGCTGTTGGGTTGGGGGAGGTCAGCTGGATCACACAGCTCCTGCCGGGGCAGCACTGGCACCTGAGCTCCGGCTGTTGTTACCGATGTGACCGACATTCCTGCTGCCTCCTGGCAGGGCACCTGCCTGTGGCTCACTTCCACCACGGGATTGCACTGTCCTCCTCTCACAAATCCTTTCCAAAAGGTTTTGCATTCGTGTGCACGGGACAGCTGCCTCATTCCTGTACTTAGGGACGGATAAAAGGTTCTGGTTGAAGGCAGTGCTCAGAATGCTGAGCAGAGCTGGAGTTACACTTCTGGGGTGCAGGCAGAGAGACCCTGGCCTGATGTTTGTACCTGGTGGGACTAAGGTGCAACAATCAGTGTCATTGTGAGGGATTCCCACCACATGGAATAGTTATCTCATAGCAGCTGTGTCCAGTGTCCTCTCTCCCAGCAGAAAGAGCAGGTGTGTTCTGGTTTGAGATGTCAGGGCTTTTGCACTGTTCCAATCAACAGGCAGAAGATCCCATTTCCAGTTTCTGTGTTTTCATGTACTGCAGCAGTACAAAATACATCAAAATTCTTAACCAGCATTAATAATGAAAAGCACAATACACAGCTGAGGTTAAAACTCTCATACCCCTGTTCTGCAAAACACATAGTGGTGGAATTTACTTAGGGGTTTTTTTTTTTTTGATTCCACAGCACTTAAAATACAAAGAGGAAATGTGTTTCCCAAATACAGGTTAGTCGTTTTTAGAGCCAGCATTGAAAGCTAATCACTCACAGCACCGCATTCTGCATCCAGAAGTTGAAGTTGGGCTCTATGGTTTCCAGTCTAGAGGCCTCCTGGTCTCTTCCCCATCGACAACATAGTTGCATGAAACTAGAAACCCCACTGAACTATGCTCAGCGTGATAAAAAACATGGCTATTTCATGAGAATGGAAGAAGGGTCTGAGAGCAGAAGCAAGAAGAGCCCTGAGCAGCTGTGGGGAAACTCTCTGGACTGGCCCCAAGCACTGTTTGATCATATGGCAGGATATGTCCCCAGTACCTCATTCCTTGCATTCCCATGAAATGCAGAGGTACAGCCTTGCCACTCTGCTCTGGAAATCCTGAGAACACTGAATGTGTATTTTTATCACATCAGTGCACACTGATATGTGTGTTTTCCAAAACTTGGAGATATTTAGGGAAAGAACAGAAAGAGAACAACATGGCTGGGTTTGAAAGGCCCACCTTTCAACACCTTTGATAGTAAGAGTGACTCAAGTAGAGAAGGTAAAAAGCCCCCTGCACAACATTGTGCAACATCCAAAAAAGGACCATTTATTGAGATTAGCTCATTGTTTCTGTTCCTTGAGCTGAGCTCTTCCTGTCAGTGATGTATGCAAGTGTTTGCCACTTATGTCAGTGAAGAGTCCATTTGGATGGCTGACAGGTTTGGGCTCATTTAGTCTAACATTTCCTTAAACAGAAAATGTGAGAAGGATTTTTTTGTCTTCTCCAACAAATCAGAAAACTGTGGAGTTATTGTGGTCTGTTGTATAAACAGGCTCTCAGTTCCTTTCCTCCCTGCGAAAATTGAATTATTTAGCTAGTGGGTTATATTTAGGTCCTTTTAAAGAAAGTCAATATTAAAGGAAGTAGACTTTGATCTGTTTTTGAGGTGATAACTCTTAATATGTTCTATCTATCCATTATGAGCTAAGATGGATGGGACAAATTCCTCATTGGTTTCGGAACACAGTCAAGAGTTGAATGGCATCCAAATTATAAAACTCATTTAAAGAATAACCAAAACATTCAAATTTGAACAGGTTACATATTTCAATGTTAAGGTAAACTTTTATAAAAATCACAGAGGTTTAAAATCCAGTGGTGAATTTTATTTGTGCACAGATATTCTTGGGGTGTCAAGGATAAAAGTACTCAGGCCCTCAAACACCATGGAATATTGTAGGGTAACCACTCATGCTCAGGTTGTCTCCTTGTTCTTCTGCTTCTTCCCTATCAGCGGGTATAGAAACCTTGAATATCTGACACAGCTCATCTTTCTATGGCTATAAGGAAAAAGCATGTTCCTTACAGGTCTCTCTTTCCCTTGGATCTCTGTCAGGGTGTGCTCTAGGTTACAGAGAATATTCCAGAGAAATAGCATCTCATTCTGGTTAAAAGGAGTAAAACCTGTGTGCTATAAAGCCATAAGTCAAATTTGATGGCCACAAATAGGAGGAGTTCAGGCCTGAGTGCCTCACCCTAAATAGTCAAGAGCAGCGTGACGTGAAGGACCATACACCCTACAGGAGGTATTTCAAGGTGACTCTGCACAAGAACAGTCCAGGTAACCATTAGGCAAAGATGCTGTGCCCTTGTTGCTTTTTTAATTGGAGGGGATTACAAAACCCTATTCCAACAGCAACTAAACATTAGCACCTTTTCTAGCATTCAACTACTGGTTGTATTTTTCGGGCGGTTACATCCTCAGTTGTTACCTGGGAAGTACGTGGGGCACCTTTGTCTTGCCACTTGCAATAAAGTCAGTGAGCCACACATGAGCTCATTCCTCCCTCCCTGCCTCTGGAGTGGCACTGATGGACTCTCTCTGTGATTAGGAGATGACTTCAGAATGACAGAAATGTGGCTCAGCCGGGCACGTGCAGCGAGCAGGGGCTGAGATCAGTCTGGGAGGATGTGCCTAAGTAACTCTTATGCTAATGGCATTTGTGTGTGTCAGTCCATACAAATAAGTTCCCTTGGATACCACAGATTCTTGGGAACTATTTCCCAGCCACAATTTTGATGACACAGCAAGCCCAAATCTCTTCAAACCCAGGTTTCTTTACCTTTACTGGGTAATCTGTTTTATGAACGTTATATAAATGCACCCGAATTATTCCAATTCTCTTGTCGCCACTCAGGGTGATTCAGGAGGTGTGAGTTCTCCTCCTGGCCCTACTGTTGTGTGGCTGATCGTGGCGCTATGCTCTCTTTCTCTTTCCCTATTTTTAAAATGGCAACACAGCTGAAACCCTTGGAAGTCAGTAGTAAGAGAGCATCAAACATTTTCCTTTTCTAATCTGTAGCACATGCGTGTTTTTTGAAATTCACATATAATCGATCTGCCAGTGGTAGTGTATTTGTGGAGTTATACTAAGCAACCATTTAAGCTCGTCCGTGCATCATAAGGCCTATTTGTGATCACAGGCTTGAGTTTCCAGCTCGTCACAGCTGTGCTTCCAACCAGTGCACAGCATATATTTCTTGTGTCATTTTTATCTAGTTTGTCCTTCAAAAGAGAGATTCTCCCCTACTGCCATACTGTGGATACCGTGTCGTGACAGCTGTTGACAATAGTGCCAATAACACGGAGAGGAGTAACTGAGTAGAAGTGACACCAGCTTGTTCCAGCAGAGGACTTGGAAAAGAGAAAGTCACAATCAAGATCCTCACAAGGATGTTTTTCCTAGACAATTCCGTAGACACCTTATTAATAATGTAAAGTCACAAAGAGAATTTTTAAAATAACCATGGAGATGATGCAACACTGCAATTATGGACACACTTAACAACAAATACATTTGTTACCGTGATCAGCAGTTCTGTTCCCGGAGACGTCCGCAGTCCAAACCACGGCGTTAAAGCACGATAGGCCGAAAGCCTCCTGCCCACCTCCCTTCAGGTGAAATGTGGTTCAAGCCTAAAGATCTGAACAACCAGTGGAGCCTTTGATAGAATCTGAAAATCAGATTTGGGCCTCTGATGGTCACAGAAGGAGCAAGTGCTGTGGCGAAGGCTTTTCATCAGGTGCCTCAGTGGCCCTTTTTGCAACCTGGTGAACAGATGGTGAACTGTAACTTTTTGTTACTGTTTGTGACAGTAACTGCCCCAAATAACTGCCTTGGGATGTGCCTACATGTCATGGGATCGGGAGGACAGCGCTGTATTGGCACCATACGGCAGGAATCAAAACCCAGGCGCTGTTTCCCTAAGTGAGCAGCCCTGCCACTGTCAGATGGGACTTACCAAGTGAAAATAGGACAAACTGTTTGACTGCATCTCGACAGAGCAGCACAGCACAGGGGAAACTCTCTTCAGTGCACATCTGTGGGATCTGGACTGCAGCCCTGCAGAAGCTGCCCTGGACCCTGCGTGGGGGAGGATGGAGGAGGGCAAGGGCTGTGGAGACATGGTGGCCTGCAAAGGATGTACAGCCAAACTGGCTTCAACCAAGTTTTCATCCTGGTCTTACCAAAAGGTGTCAGTTCTTTTCTTTCTTTTGCACTGGGAAATGCTTCAGTATCATCACCTGATGTTACTCGTGGGAATCAGGAAAGCTGAAATCCAAACAAGGATACATATGGACAAACCAGCCTTGAAACTTCTGAGCACAGCTGGGCAGCTCGGCACCTCTGCCCATCGTGCCCACTGCCCCGGGCTCGGGGATCATTCTGGGTGTACCCAGATGCAACATTAAACCAGGAGGGGCTGTTGGCTTTCCTTTAATACACTGCACTGGACTGAATTGATTTATTCCATATATTAGAATCAACTTCTCTTCTATGGCTTAAACAACATAAAGGAAGAGGGGACATTCCCACTCCTGCCTATTGAAACAAATGACAACTGTCTTACCAGCCAGATCCTTAGCTAACTTGTGCAGTAGCTGTCAGGAACAGCTCTTGCTGGTATGGGGAAGAGAATTAAATCCAGGACATTCTCCTCTCTGATCTGGTAGATTTAACAGAAAAAAAAACCAAAAAACCCCCCAAAACAAAAACAAAACCAAAAACAACCAACCAACCAAAAAAAAAAAAAACAAACCTAAAACAAAAAATAAACAATAGAAAAGAAGAGAGTAAAACTCCATGTTGCCTCTGTGTTATAGATAAACACTTTTGAAAACATCCCAGTACAGGTAGGTTCAAGAAAGGATTTAACCTTCAACCATTTCTGTAGAGCTTTTTGGTTTTGAAAACTGCTGCTGTCTCGTGTGTCAGGTTTTAAAGTCTGATTCTTTGAATTACAGAAGAACTGACCAAGTAAACAACCACTGGTGGAATCAAAGAGTACCCCCAGCTGGAAGGGAACCACAAGGATCATCGAGTCCAACTCCTGGCCCTGCACAGAACACCCCAAGAATCCCACAATGGGCCTGAGAGCATTGTCCAAATGCTTCTTGAGCTCTGGCAGGGAGAGTTTTTATGTTGCATGGAAGATTACCTGGACAGGTCTGTGAGAAACTAGGTTCTGGGTGCTGCTGCACTATTCAGTTGGTCAATATTTAGAGGCAAGGTTGATAAATACTCTGTTTTCTGAACCACTGGGTTATGAATTTCCCAATACATACAGAAAAGAAATTTTGTAATTAACAGGAGTCTTGCTATGTACTCAAGCAAGGTCAGAGTCTGAATTTCAGTGCTAAGTTTCCACCTCTTAGAACGAGTTTTTACTGTCAGTGTCTTACAGGAGAACAGTTATTTGCAGGCAAAACAGAGGCCAGGCTGAGATATGTCCTGATCATCCAAACCTGAGCACTCTGGTTTATGCCAAAAAGTCAATCTTTCTCAGCAGGGACTGTCACAGTAAGATAAAACATCGCCCCAAGGTCACTGCAGTTGGAATTCCCATCAGAAGGTTTTCATACCTGCCTTCAGATGTGTCTTGTGAGTACATGTTCCAGAGAAACAGAAAGACTGCATTTTGTGAGAGAGGTGGGAGATCTGCTATCTCAGGGGCTGTGGGGGGCTCAGGGCCCTCTGAAAAGGGGAGACTTGTTTGAACTCCCAGAACACTGGCTGTGACTTTTGTAATGCACGTGCCTTGAGTAGTAACTTTACAAGTTTAAAGGAGGTATTTTCCAAAGCAGTCACTATACCTGGAGTGTTTCCTCTCCAAGAATTTCATCTGTTGATGACAGAGACTTTAGCTTGTGAAAGTGAGCAGTGACTAAAACCCCAAGAGTCTCGAATGCCTCTTAAAGCAACTCTATTTATTCTATTTGTTGGCACTAATCTTTGTAAAGCCACACTGCTGATCTATAGGGAACCAACACTTCGAAGTGAGTATGATATCTTTAGGCACCAACTCCCCAAACTTTAAACAGAAGGGGAAGAAAAAAACAGGATGAGGATACTCCAGTGATTTTTTTTAAGCTACCATTCTTATTAATCACTCAGGCTAGGTTAAAGAAAGATAAAAATAAAAAAACCCTGCTAGACCATACATAGTCTACCAAGGAAGGAGGAGGCACTTCCCAAAGTAGGCAGAGGATGAGTTCTGCTCTTCGTTTTCCCTGGCTGTGAGTTATGACCTCTGTAGAGAGATGGGAAGTAATGTGAGCTGTGGCACATAATTGGCAAGGTGAGCTGTGTTTTCCATCTTTATATTTTCCCAATCATATTTCAGCTCGTGTCACTGCAGATAACTCCCTCTCTGACCCTTTGGCTTTAAATAGCAGAAAATACAACCCGTGTTTTCCAGTGAGATAAACAGAAATTTGTCTTTTTTTTATTTCACAGCTTAGTCAATTTATGAGGGGACTGATAGGGCAGGCCAGGCTGTTTAGAAAACACGCTCAGATCCCAAACTGCTGAGCACCTACTGCCTTTCTGCGAGTAAATCCACTCTGTATCTTGCAGACTTAGGCTTTGTTTTCCAAGAAACATCAAGGGATTGAATTTTTTTTAAAAACTCAGTTCCCATTTCTAATCTGCGTGAGTGAAGTTTTTAAAAATGTTTCAAATTTTAGGATTAAACTTGAAATGATATGAAGTTAGCTGAATTAAAACCAGACTGCAGACCACTCTCTGCAGCTGACAGACAGGCTGATGCGGTCGCTGATCAGCCAAAACCCAGTCCAACAAACATTTAGACCCAGAAGCAAAGACATGCGAGTGTTTGCAGGATTAACGCTCCTAGGTATTCCTGAGTTGTGTATAATTATGCTCAGTGTTAGGAGAGCCTCCTGTCCTGGTAATATTTATGTTTGCACTTGCCTGTGATCCCTGTGTGACATCTGTCACTCTTGGGGTGGTGGATTCAGAGCTCAGAGTCACAGTCACAGACAGCTTGGGAAGATGTGCTGCCCAGTGAAGGGTCTGGAGACAGGACTCCGGGGTTTGGAGGATGCTTTGCACCAGCAGAATGGAGCTGCTGAAATTTTGGAAGCCATCAATGCCAAACTATCTGCCACCGGAGCAAATGGAGCTGCAACACAATGTACACAACCATGGAATCATTGAGGTTGGAAAGGACCTACAAGATCATCAAGTCCAACCTTTGACTGGATACATACCAGAATATTTGAATCCCCAGATCTGCTTTATCTGCAAAAGAGAACTATTAAAGATGGAAAGAGGACATTTTCCGTGATCCTCATCCTTTTTGAACTGACTGGGAGGAAAAGAACGGGATGTGGAGGCAGCCAGAGAAGACCTGTTGGGTGGCAGTGGTGAAGGAGGCTTGGTGAGCCCCTGAA
The DNA here is from genome assembly GCA_013399855.1 of Oxyruncus cristatus. Lineage (NCBI taxonomy): Eukaryota > Metazoa > Chordata > Aves > Passeriformes > Cotingidae > Oxyruncus > Oxyruncus cristatus. The sequence goes on from VXAY01005699.1 coordinate 43,778, forward strand.
TGATTGTGCCCTAATACCTTACTGAAGCCCAGAAAGAAATAGCAAGAGCAGGAAGATATTTATGTGCTACACATGAAGAAAAGCCTCCGTGTTCACCCAGCACTGAAACACTTGTTGGGGCTGAGGACAGCCCCAGGGGTGGGTGGAGAGCAGAGCCAGGCCTGTCAGAGCCCACACCCCACTGCCAGGCCAGTTTCTTTTTCTGGACCCTTCTTTGGAGTGAAGAATACTTGGAGCTGAGCTCTGGAGTGTGTTCAGCCTTTGCTTATTTGAGACAAGGAGGAGAGCGTGTCATTCAGGAGCTGAAAGGACAGCTTGGAATTCTTGTACCTGACAGATTGGACGGGGCTTGGAGCAAGCTGGGCTAGTGGAAGGTGTCCCTGCCCATGGCAGGGGGTGGAATGAGTTGGGTTTGAAGCCCCTTCCAACCCAAACCATTCTGGGATTGTGTGATAGATAACTCTCCCCCTTTCTCTGTACCTCCCATGGGTGTCAGGCACACGTCATTCCTTCTTGTGCCAGTTTACTCTTCACACTGGTTTTATGTGCCCCCTTGCAAGTCACTGGCTGCAAAAACCTCCAAAAGAAACTGTTAAGCTCACCCAGCACCTGGGATAATGATTTGCACCAATCCTCCCATAAAGATCAACTGTTTGTTCATTATATATATTTATAAATTAAGTTTTTACTTCTAAAACCCCCATAGATTAAAGTCCAGTTGCAGTTTAAGGATGGATTCAGTGGGAATTGCATAAAAGAAGATTTAATTCCTGGGTTTCCACCCAACACACCTAGAAAATAGGTCAGAAAATTGCTCAAGAGACAGATTGAGTAGCTCATGCCAATCAGTACATATTATTTAACTCTTTCCAAAAGGTCTTTTCTGATGTCAGTGCTGAAAACATAGTTCACCCTTCCAGATGTGGTCTGGTGTTTCTAATCATCTAGAGAAGGTAATGACAGCACATTAGGGGTTTCCACACTCTTTCAGTTGTGCAGAAGAGCAAACCCCTTGAAAATTAACCTCCTGGTTATTTTTGCCAGGAAAGATTTTATCTTGGTCATTAGCCAGAGTGGGCTCTGTGTCTCACATGATGTGATGCATTTCTGCCAGTTCTGTTCTATCCTTATCCTGTTTTTGGTACCATATCTCCTGCTTTACTAAATTTCTTTGTCCTCCTGAACCAGAAATGCTGTGCCCACCTATAAAGTATTTTGGGATGCTACAGTCACCATCCCCTACAGCTTAATGTAAATATGAGAGGGTTTCAGTATTGTTTTGAAATCCAAGTCTTATCTTATTCTAATGCTACAGTAGGGACTTACAGAATAAGTCTTTTCTCATCCTAATGCTAATTTTTCTACTGAATGTTCGGAAGGAAAGTAAGGCACAGGTCGAAGTTGGCTGCCAGATGCACTGGAAAATTAAACAAGAAAGAAAATAAAAGAATGTCATATCAGGTCATTTTTCAAAATTATTCATCAATCCAAAAGGCATTTGTCAACCCACCGATGTTTTGAGGTTCGACTGACTAAGGAGCAGGACTTCCTTGGTCAACCTGTCCTGGAGCATCACGAGAAGCTCGAGGAAAGAAAGCATTGCCTGCAAGGAGCAGCTGCCTGAGCACACCTTGGTGAAGCCGCCTTTCCCTCTGAGATCCTCCCGGCATTTCAGCTGGAATCTGAAGCACAGGAGTACTACTGGCTGTTTGAAAGAGGCAGGAACACCCTCATGTCCCCCTGTTTGGTCATAGCCCCCCTATGACACTGTTTTGGTGCCTAAAGCCCTGTCATGGAAGGGGCTCAACATGAACCGAGCTTTCCCCCATGCTGACATTTCTGGGAGCCAGACAAGGGTAATGCAGCTTAAAAAAGTGAATCATTTATGGCAAACAGGAACAGTTGGATGCAGGTGTGACAAACCCATGACACTTTATCAATACTGCACAAGTGCCAAGGTGCTTCCTTCCTGGATCAATTCTTCCAGGCCCTTGTTTTGTTTACCTTGTAATCTCCTAAATTTTCAAAAGCTGCTAAACTTTATCCCATATGAGACAAACTTATAAAATAATTTATGCAATATAATTTATGATCAAGCTTGACATTGGATTCTGATTCTTCTTCTACTAACTAGTTTTATATTCTCTGCGTTGCATTTTTCTCCCCTCTAAGAAGCCAAAGAGCTGCTCAGTCTTTACAATATCAAGTGTGTCAGACTAAAGTTGTCTCCCAGTAGTTTGTATTCTAGATCTTAAAAATAACTTGTGCTGGAACAGAAATCATCCAATCAAAGAAAAAAAACCAAACCAAAACAACAAACCAGATCAAAATTTCAGCTCAAAAATACTTTTTTTTTGACAACATCCCATGTCGTGCTTCATGAAACAGAAACCCGGTGTAAAGCACTGCTCCCCTCCGAGGGCAGAAACTGGGACTTCTCGCTGTACCTCTCCTGTTTATGAGGGCATTTTTCATAGTGTTTTGCTTAAAATAGTGAGGATATTGTCGAGTATAAACTGGAGAAGGCACTGGAAAGCTGCCCTGGCTGGTCCTGGTGGATGCACTCTGGAGTGGGACTTATTTCCATCTGCCTCCTCGGGCTTCCCTTTGCAGCCCCAGGGGCTCTGAGAGCACAGCTCCAGAAACACCTAAAGCCTGGGATTTCTCTGCCACATTCATATTTTCATAAAAAGCCACGAGTTCTAGAAAGTTTCATCCGCAAATTCCACAGTCACAACAATTCAGTATTTCATGATTTTATTTTTTTTTTTTAAATGAGGAGAAACAAGGAATCCTTCGAAGAAATTTGATACTTGACTACCAGTTCCTTAATAAATACAGTGCTTAGCAGGACCCATGGGAACGAAAGGGCATGAAGTAGACTATTAACAGCTTGTGATAATGTCATCTTGTTTTCCATTTTACTTCCTCGACATAAGGAAGTGAACATTTTTCATTAGAAGTGACAATCTAGATCATAGACGTGAAGGGGATGTAGCCAAGAACGAAGTGCTTGTAAGGTTTGTTTCCCAAGTGATTATTTTTTTGTGAAATCCAATAAACAGCAGAAATGGGCTTGTTTCATGTATCGCAAACTATTGCCAGCAGCTGAGGTCTGCCAGAACTGGAGAAGGGAAGTGGATCTTTCCATCTGCACTCTCCTAATTAAGAGCCTGATTCTGATCCTATTGGTGCAAGGGTACATTCTGTCATTGGAGAAATAAGAGTAGGGATGAGTTCCTAGTTTGAGAGATCCAAGCATTTTGAAAGGGCTGTTTGATACCCATGGGTAACATCTGCAAACCTCTTTAAGCGTTGAAGAGACCCTCTCTCAGCAGAACTGGTTCCAAAAGCCTCACAGATCCCGTAGGGTCCACCCGTGGGAAACGCACACACCAGAATGCAAGAAAACTTCAAGAAGATCAATCAGATCTCACATTTCAAGTGAGAGGCCCCCCCTCAACAAACAGAAGCCTGTCATTGGAGCCTCATTGCACAAAATAGTATGGGTTTAACCTCTGCCTCACAGCCCTCTGGTGAGGCTCCACTTCACCTGCCTTTGGCCGTGGTACTCTCAACAGGTCAGGATTTTTTTCCATCCTGCGAGAAATTTTGAAGTTAAACCCAAAATGTACTTCACTGAGTCAGTGTTGAAAACTTTGTGACACAATGTGAAAAAAATGTCCCAGTTCAGTTAAAATGCTTTGAGAACAAGATGTCCAGCAGAGATTGTTTTACTGTAAAAAACCCTTTTAGTGTAGAATGAAATTTATAAATAAAATCCTACTTCTGAGATGATTTCAGGAAGCGTTTGGATGATCCTCTGGAGCACATGGTGTGACTTTTGGGAGTGGTCCTCTGCAGGGCCAGGGGTTGGACTTGATGATCCTTGTGGGTCCCTTCTGACTCAGCACATTCTGTGATTCTGCGATTCTGCGATTCTGTGATTTTTTTAAAAGTCAAAGCTTGTTGTTTTAGTGATTTCACCCCCCAGTTCCACCTATTTTGTTTTCCTTCCTTCTTTTTTTTGAGCTAAAGCTTTTGCCACCCCACCCTTTTGCTCTAAAATTTTAGTTTGACTGCTTCTAGTACCATCTGGAAGTACACAGATGAAGTTGCCTCAGCAACACTTTATCTCCGACTCCCTCATGGAGCGTATCATTTTAGAGAGCAAACATCCACCAGAATCAATACTTAGAAGAGTAGAGACCTGCTTAGGCCTGCAGATTTATACCACTTCTAATAATAACTTCTGATGTCTGCCCCGCAGGAACTTGCCTGGTTTTCTAACTTGTGTCCCTGTGTGGTATCGTGCGTTTATGGCAGTTTTTCCGTTTCAGGTATCACGTGTTCGTGGCAGTTTTTCCATTTCAGCTGTCATGTGTTTATGGCAGTGTTTACCTTTCAGGTGCCCTGTGTTTATGGCCCCTTTTCCGTTTCAGGGAGCAGAGAGGCCGCGTTCACCTACGCCATCATCGCGGCCGGGGTGGCACATGCCATCACTGCTGCCTGCACGCAGGGCAACCTGAGTGACTGTGGTTGTGACAAGGAGAAACAGGGACAGTACCACAAAGAGGAAGGCTGGAAATGGGGAGGCTGCTCCGCTGACATCCGATACGGGATCGGATTCGCCAAGGTCTTTGTGGATGCCCGGGAGATCAAACAAAACGCGAGGACACTCATGAACCTGCACAACAACGAGGCCGGGAGGAAGGTGAGTGACCTCTGCCCTTCATCTCGGGGTTGGAGAGGGCTTCCATCACCTCCAGTGCAGGAGAATCCAGTGCTTTCATGGTGACATCATTTACAGTAGGCAAGTAGGCACCTCTGCAAGTTAGACAGGCTTGTTGGACCATCTGTCCATCAAATATTTGTCTAAATGTTGCTCTTTGCAGCTGTAAAAGGAAGAAAGCAAACAAACATTTTATCTGGGAAGTCAAATGGTACTTATGATAAAAAGCTGCTACTGTGTGGGAGAGCGGGATTCCCGTCAGGTTCAGACATGAATGTCTCACTCAGGTGGAAAGGGATCGTTTTCAACCCCGCTGTTCCAACCCTGCTCGTTGTGTGAGCGCGGCCCCTGCAAGGAGGGAAATGCTGCAGCAGAGGACCCCGGGCTGGCTCACTGCTACACCGTGGCACAGAGCTGGGTTTGGCACAGAGCTGGGTTTGGCACAGCAAGGTTCCCACCCCCTCCCCGTTCTTTGGGACTGAGGAGCTGAAAGCAGCCACTGCAGAACGTGTGCTGGGGAGGGCAGGGAGGAAGCAGCTTCCACACACGGGTTTCCTGGGGATCCTGGGCCCCAAACGCCCTTGGCCGTGCTCCTGGTTGTCAGTGGCAGCTGTTGCAGGTGCCAGACCCAGTGAGATCCGTGCTCCTCGGATCCCTGTGGGTCAGGCATTCCCAGCAAACCTCAGGGCAGTCCCAGTGGTGGTGTGGCTCCAGCTGGGAATAGCCAGGGGTGTCTGTGTGCTCCCCATGCAGGTACATCCAGCACTGCTTTCCCTATGGGAGTGACCATTTTGCTGATCACATCTTATGGGAGGAATGTCAATCCTCTGCTTCCTTAGCTCTCTGTTTTACCTTCTCCCATCTGCCCTCCTGTGCAATACTCCTGATTTCAGCATTATGTTCGTGTGACTTAGAAGCAAATGGGAGAAGGAAGTTAGCAGCAGCAGTTAATTTGTGGATACTATTTTTGTTGTGGTAATTACCTCTAGGCTCTGAGACATCTCCACTTACACTGGAGCCAAGCAGATTGTATTGAAGAAAAGCCATTTCCACCCCAAACAAAAGCCCAGCCCTTCTTTAGTTTAATGCTACTGTGGTAGTTTTATAGGGGAGATTGTGGGGTTTACCCTGTGTAATGTCCCCAGTGCCTGTGTCTGGCTCTCTGGTGCAAGGACTTGTACTTCCACAGTGGCAAAACCGAATTCTAATAATAATTCAAGGATTAACCATTAATATTTGCTAAACAAATGATCTGAGATCTTTATTACTTAGCTTCTGGTAGCTGAAAAGCTTGGTAAAGCACCAACGCCCACAGCCTGCTCTGCTGTACAAGCACAAATCCAGTAAAGCAAAAAATAGCAGAGGAGTTTCATCTTTGTGGGAAAACTACTTCCTTGAAAGTATTTGATAGGTGATGGCAGTAAAAGATTCCCAATAAATGACACACCAGCCCACACCAGACTGCAAACATAGATGGAACTGCCTACTGGCTATAATTTTGTTCCCAATGCAGACCTCAAAGATACAGATAAATAGAAAAGCTGCATTTTTCATCTTCATTCTCACCCAGGTGTGGACCTTGGGTAGAGGAGGGCTATTGGTGCTGGAGCAGGGCTGTGGGGAGGCAAAGCATCCCCTTGAGGACATGAGCTCCTTGTGTTTCTCACCTTTCTGTGCACAGTTTGCTGCCCTGAAAGCTTGTGCCTGGAAGATCCAGCTCTCCCCATTGTTTCGTGGGAGAACAGTGGTGTGTGCTATCTCTGGCCATCTGCCATTTCTCCACCAGGCTCAGGAACTGTTCTGATCTCGAGATATTTCTGCCCTTCTTCCTGCGCCCCTCACGGGGCAAAATGACTGATCTTTGTTCGAACAGATCTCTGAAACCTCCAGGGGAAAGAAAGAGTAACAGGACTCAGATTGTTACTCCGCTGTCCTGTAGAGAATGAATAAATGATGTTTTTTGCTAGAGAGGTTCCTTTCAGGCTTTGCTCTTGTGTGAAAGATCACAGTATTTAAAGACAATTGGCAGGGGGGGCCATTATGGGTATTTGGCAAGCCAGGTCTCTCACAACCCAACTCTTTCACAACAAAGACAGTCTTGTTGAGAGGTGGTACTCTCCCTTTTGGAGCAATAGGGATCTTATCAGCCTCCACACAATCTGTTTGTTCGGGCTTTCCTCTGGGCTACAAATTCTTGTGTAGTTTTGCTCTCCCGTGGCTAAGTTTTTGATGATAGTTATGCACTTATGAGACAGACTGGCACCTACCAGTCTTCCAAAAATAAACTAGATGTTCAATTCCTATTGATTTGTTACCTCCACCTGTAGACACCACTACACCATTCAAAAGCCAGTCCCCTCTGCTTCTTTGGTCTTGCAACGCAAAGCTGTGCTGTGCGTTGTGCCCACTCACCTCTGAAAAGGCCCTTCTTCGGAACAAAAACCAGCTGCAGGGAATTCAGGATGCGCTCTAATAAAGCACAGGTCCCTCATTATCTAGGTGAGATAAGATGAGAGTCTTCTTAAGAATCACTGGTGAATTCCTCTGTTCCATTTGGTGAGTGAGAGGTGACAGAGTTTGCGCCGCAGCAGGCAGGTCTGCTGGGCCAGCTGGGGAAACTGGGCGTAGGTAGGACTGCACAGCATAAACCAACAGAAAACCTCCAGGAAAAGCCTGATCCAGGATTTTTGGAGAGCTCAGTTCAGGACTTCCCACCTTCTCATAGTTTGTTTTAGGCAGATGCCTCTGTGCTTCCTGCAGTGCCATCAACAGTCTCAGAACAAATGGATGAATACATGACTCTGTCAGAGCAGGAGAACAGCTATCCAGGAGAGTGGTCATGGCCCCAAGGCTACCAGAGCTCAAGGAGGGTTTGGACAATGCTCCCAGGGAGGGAGTGGGATTTTGGGGTGTCCTGTGCAGGGCCAGGAATTGGACTGGGTGATCCCTGTGGGTCTCTTCCGACTCAGCGCATTCTGTGACTCTACAACCTGTCAGCTCTTTCCAGAAATGAGACAATTGTCAGACGTGGAGGATTTTAAAGGTCACAGGTGGAGAACATCCATGTTCCTTTGCTTAACAGCTTTGGTAGTGCGGTGCTTGAAAAACAGTGGTGTGCACGCCCAGGATGCACGAGGAGCACTCCCTGAGACCAGCGTGAGGGACACGTCCCTATTTCCAGCTGCTCCCACACCACGGGCCAAAGCCAGGGATGCCAGTGGGTCCTGCAGCCGTAAGCAGTTTTCCTCACTGTTGAAGGACAGGGCTCTACTCCCTGTGTCTCTCTCTGCCCTGGTGACAAAGCACCAGGGCTCCCTTTTGTAGCACAGCTGGAGTTCCCAGGCTGGGTGGAAGGGAGGGGGCAGAGTTCAGCACAGGGCTCGCATCCACCCTTCGAAACTGGCCCCAAGCAGCCCGAGAAGCCTCACCTCATTTGTCAAACCTGTTGGAGAGCAGCTATTTCTGACCTTCACAACCAGAGTTTAGGGTGTCTTTCCTCTTTGAATTAGTATTTCCTGAAATGCTGATTCACTGCAGGAAGAAGCAAGAGTACAGGGAGAACAGGAGGAGAATTCATAACAGCTGGGTCAGAAAAGAGAGATAAAGCTTCAATTAATTTAAAGGCATAATCCTGATTTGCCCTGCAAACTTCCCTGTGAGGGGTTATAATTGCAAGACTGAATTGTCTGTTAGCAAATTTGTCTTCCCAAGTATAAAGTTAATTGAATTACTGTAAGTAACACAATAACATATATCTGAGAGATATTTATGCTCCAGGAAATAAAAATGTTATTCTCCAAGTTATTCTGCTAAAAAATAGCAAAGTAGACATCAAAAGGCTCTGCATATTTTGGCTGTACATTTTCATTTTGACAGCATGGCAAGGTACATGACCACAGTGCTCTCTCCTCTCTTTTTCTCTGTGACATTGAAATTCCACGAATGGCATCTTGCATCAGCGTTACATCATATTAAGTATAATGCAATATTATGAGTCATTGTTATAAATCATGGGCACAGGCTGCATTAGAAGGCTTTTGCAATTCAAGAGCACATCAAGGTGGATTTTTATTCAGTGTTCTTTTTTGGAGGCAGATGTAGGTGCACTAACTTTGCGTTGTCTCTTCATCCTCTGAATCAGGAGTTTTTCCCTTCAGCTTTAAGGCTCCCAGGGGATGTGCAGGACATGCCCAACAGAGCTGCTGCAAATCTCAAACAAAGCTGTGAGAACCCAGGAGGTGTTTCTGAAATGGATCTTGTGATGCTCATAATAGACTGAAGTGTTTAGTATTTTAACATGTAGGGAAAACTGTAATAATGCCAAAGTGACACTTGACTTTTGGAGGGCACGGAGGTCAGGAGTTCTCCCAAGCTATCCTGTAAAGCCCACACTTATGACACTCTTCACTTGCTGCTCCTCTGACCTCAGGAGGACATTGCTGCCATGAAACTTCCCTGAACATCTTCCTCTCCTTGCGCGGTGTGCAATCACCACTGCAAAAATTAACTATCTCTAGAGGAGAGAGCTATTTCTACCTCGTCCCAGACATTTCTCTTTAACCAGCCCCTTAGCACAGAACACAAGGTCTCACAGATGAACCAGTTGAAAGGTTGGGAGCATCATGCTGGAAAAGGGTCAAGGTTAGTAAGAGGCTGCTAAACAATTTAACGTTTATAATTCTGAATACAGGCCTGAAATTCTGGAGATTTAGTAGTTCTGCCTGAACTAAATCCTAAAGCTCAAAAAAACCCAGAGCTATTCACAGAATATGCTGAGTTGGAAGGGACCCACAGGGATCATCCAGTCCAACCCTCAGCCCTGCACAGGCCCATCCCCAAGAGTCACCCCCTGTGCCCCAGAGCATGATCCAAACCGTCCTGGAGCTCTGGCAGCCTTGGGGCTGTGCCCACTGCCCTGGGGAGCCTGGTCAGTGCCAACCACCCTCTGGGGGAAGAACCTTGTCCTGAGATCCAACCTGACCCTGCCCTGACACAGCTCCAGCCATTCCCTGCGTCCTGTCCTGGTCACAGAGACCTGCAGTGGAGGGGGAGAGCAGCTTGTAGGTTTGCAGCCTCACTGGGACGGCCCTGCCCGAGGTAGGCCAGTCTTCCAGAGGGATCCCAGCATTCCAGTAGCTCCTGCTTCCCAAAGAAGATCAGGGACACTGATACACTCTGATCCACACTGCTTGGCAGGCACAGTGCTAACGGGGCACAGCCGGCGTGCCAGGAGGACACAGGGCCCACAGTGGAGCCAAAGGATTCCTTCCATGTAGATGTACCTGCTGTGAGCTGGCCCTAAACAGACTCTGCCCACAGCCCAGCTGGCTGATACCAACCCAGACCATGCAGTGCTGTGCTCAGCTGGCTCTGCCAGAAGGAATGCCTCTAATGGCACACGCACACCAGAATAAAGCTCGTCTGTGTCTGGAGCTGCTCAAAATTACCATCGACTCCAGAGAGTCTCAGAGAGTAGCTTCGAGCCGAACAGAACTGGGAGAGGCTGCCCTGATTCTCCTGGCACCAGCAATCAAGTGATATTATACTATCAGCAGCACAGTTCCTTGGAGTTCAGGACTGAGCAGTGTCCCTGCAATTGCACTTCACGTTTTCCAGGGGCTTTTCTTTCTTTTTTTTTTTTCTTTGCTTGGACACAAAAATATTCCTGGTTTTTCTATTCAAAAGCTTCAAGTTCTTATTGTTAGGTGTGCTCCTAAAATACACAGCTGATGAACGGCTGCCCTCTTTACTGGCACATACAACCCCTTGTGAAATGATCTCAACTGTGGTACATCCCTGATTCACAGCGGCTTGAAGCTGGAAAGCTTTTTTCAGGAATAACTTTCCACAAGCTCCTGTGTGGGACCCTGAGGTGATTAACAATACACAGGACTAGCTGTGATGCCCACTTGCTGCAAGAGCTTGTTCATTTACACCCAGCTCCCCTTGCTACTCCCTCCCTTGGACCTCCATCGCCAGCAGATGTGTTGAGTGTGTAAGAGCAACAAGCACAACCCTTGGCCCTGTGCTGCTCCCACAACACAGAACTGGCCAGGTCCTTTCCCAGGTTCCTTGCCTGGCTGATGAGAGACCAGGAAAAGGCCTCCCGTGTGTCCATTCCTGTAGGAAGACGGGGAGCTCGGTCTGTGGGCAGGGAGATGCCCCTTGTTGATAGTGGTAGTAGGAATTCTGCCAGATTCAGCTGCAGCTCTCACACCTCTGACAGATGAGGCCGACGTGTCTCCTGACATGGAGACAACCGTGCCTACAACACTGTGCAAACCACCCTCAGCCAAAGCAACACACAGCATCTGCACCCACAAAGCAGTGGTTGTCTTAATAAATAAAAAAGGTGATTCCACCGCGAAAATGTCACATAACATATAGAAAATCTGGTGTGAGGTGCAGCAGATATGCCTATGTAGAGTGTCCTAGCAGCTGCCCTGCTACAATATTTTGCCTAGATTGAAACCAGGCAGATGGAGAAGGTCTAGAGAAGATTTTTGTTTAGGAGAGATGTCACTGATGTGGCTGTAAGGTACACGCAAGGAGGAGTGTCCACCAAAGGCCTGGATCCAGCTATAGCACGTTATCCGAGGTAAACCAAGTCATGCTGAGTTCCTGCCTTCTCTCCAACCCTCCAGCCTCAAGGCCTGGCACCACAACTTGTGCTCAGTGCAATTAGAAAAGGAGCTTTAGATGCAACAAAGTCTTTCCTGGCAGCTTCATCACCACACATTTCCTGGGGGGCAGCAGGATTCCCAGAAAGGCCAAGCACTGAATTCGGAATAAATCCAGTTCACTGAACGGAAAAGCTCCCTCCGAGGTTGGTGGGACCACAGAACACAGCTCAGTGCTCCCAAAAATCCCACCCAACTGAGTGTTTGCAGAGCACAACAAAACCCTGCTGGGCAACTTCTGAGGTGTGAAAAAAAAAATACACATCCCGTGCACTCTTCCAGCATTTTGTTTGTATTTGGAAGGATCAAAGAACTATTTTATGGCTTTCCTACTTTTTTTAGATAATAGTCTTGAAACAAGTCTAAGCTTGACAGACAAGCTCTGCATCTTCTCAAAAGCCCAGGGTAAAGATAAAGGGAACATTAATGTTAGTCTAAATTATGAGAGGGAATTGGACTGCACAAGAACTGTAATCCACAAGAATGAATTTTCATTCCACTTGTCCTCCACTTTCAGCTAATCAGAAATGGTGATACATGGTCCTACTTGTATTTTGGCTTTCGACTCCCTCCTATATGTCATGTGGTTGAAAACTGAATTCCTGATTTACGCTGCAGATAAGGGATGATAAATGCTATCACTTACCTGCAGCCACAGTTTTAGAGGATTCTGGCATGATGAGCAAAACATGCATTTCATGATATGATTCCTGGAGCTGACAGTCTGTCGTGCTGCTGACAAAGATAGCTGAGACTGAGGGCCAGGCTCTGTTAATAAATAACAAAGATCTCAAATTCCAAATTTAATATCACGGACCTTTTGTAACTGAAACAATCAGTTGCTTGCTCTGATGATTAATTAGCTCGGCAAAGCCACACATTTCTGGACCATTTCTAATTTAATTTGGCCTTTCTCTCTGGACATTTCCCACAGGGCACACACTTGTCATTCAGTGCCCAGAGGAGAACATCAAGTAGACACAAACAGGTGCTGTACGGATTGTTCAGTTCTCCCGGTGTTTTCAGCACCTTTGGAGCCTTTGGTGTCTCTCCTGTTGCAGAACAAAAACCTGAACAAACACTACTGGTTTGAAACTAATGCAGCTATCACAGAGCACAGTCACCCCGAAGCAGATACCTGCTGTGTTTGGGTATTGTAGAACTTAGGTTGATCATGCAGCAAAAAAAAAAAAAAAGGGGTTGGAAGTAGATCTTTAAGATCTCTTCCAACCCCAAACATTCTGTGACTCTGTGAGAAGTTCTAAGAAAAAAATCATAGCACCTCTTACCCTTAACTCTGACCTATGAGCTTAGCTGTCTGGGCTTGTGGTATTTCTAATAACCTGTGCTTTTTGATGTTTTGTTGAGAAATTTAACGAGAATCCAAGATTTTTGAGCTTCATACCTAAATTTAGGCCTAAGTTGTTGAAAAATTTTCAGAAATAGCTGATGAGCACCATCCGGCTTCTTCCAGTTGACATTTGTCCACCCTTCAAATTTTGGTTTCCAAACCTCAGGCTGATTTCCTTGCATAGAATTAGACACTTCCATATCCGTATTTTAGCAACACTCAACAGAAGACTGGTATTGGCCAAGCTGGCAGGAAACTAATGGTTAAGGCAGGCTGGTCATTAAGAACATTTTTGATACAGAAGCAGGCCATGTTTATAGATGAAGTTGACCCTGAATTATGCTGCAGTCTCATTCATTACATCTCTGATGAAGTAAACCCATTCAGCACCTACCTCTGGGTTTGTGGGCCTGAATCTCTGCTCCATCCTGTGTCAACAGGGATAGAAACTGGAACCTTCTGCAGTTCCAACCCAAACCTCTCGAGTCTGAGCTGAAAGTGTCCCCAGGAACGTTCCCAAGAGTTTTGCAATGATGAGTCAGTGACATGAACTCAGTTACCTGGGCTATCGGAGACATCTGGAGCATGGCAGAGGTTTTGGTAAAGTTGAAAGTTTAAACCAAGGTTTGGTTCAAACTTGTGGTGGCAGAAAACTCTGAAGTCTCAAAGCCCCAAAGGCCCACCAACAGCAATAATTGCTGGCATGTGCTGTACAAATGGAACAGACTTTGGCTTTAATGGAATGAGTTTCCAGGTATTTTGAAGTAAACAATTTAAAAATCGATTAAATGAAGAGCAACCTTTTAGTCCAAGGACACAGGCAAGGCCTGTTGGTACTGGAAGGATGCAGAATGGATCTATTAAGGGATATAAAGGTTTCAGGGGGGTGCAGAGGGGATGCTTGGTCTGCATGCCCAAGTAGTGCCAGAAGGCACTACAAGTATTAGTTTGCATCAGAACTGGTTATTGAAATCACCGTGAGCCTTCTGGTTCTTAAAAGTGAGCTGCACCCAAGGGGTGTCCTCTGGGACAAACAGCAGGAACGTGTCAGTGTGGATGGATTCTAAACAACATCTAAGCCAACATCTCTTGATGGTGCTCCAGCCATAGGTTCTGGTGGCCTATGGAAGGAAACTTGCCTGAAGCACTGCAGATCTTCCACCAAAGATGAGACCACACACAATTAGCAGTACAGCCATGTATTCTCTGGCAGAGCTGTTCCCACAGGAGACTTTAACTGAGTCACAGCACATGCTGTTATCTTTGGGTATATAAATCCTGCAGTCATAAAACAATTAACTATTGAGAGGGCACAATAGTGTGGGTAAATAAAGAAGTTAAATAAGGAGTCAAGAATACGTGTCCAAAAGACTTGGATTAAGACTTCATAGAAGTTTCTTCACAATGTCTTCATCATATTTGGTTGAAATGATGGTAAAGGTGCAGCTGTTACTGACGGGATGTGAGAAGGCAGAAGGAGCCAGACACAAAGTGAGTGCTTAGGCTTTGTTTTCCCAAGGAATGAACCTGAGAAGTCTGCCTTGCTACACTTAGAGCAAACATAGACTAAACGGTGTAATCAAAGCCTTAAAATATCTTCTAGAAAATTATAGAAGGAAAACAGGATTAAAAGGAACACATGGGGTTTTTTTTAAATTCTGTTTAACAGTTATGTTTTATTAAGGTTTCCCTTAAAGAGAGATTTATAAAATTAATGCCAGATCAATACATTAAACACGTACTACAGACATACATGGTTACTTTTGCTGATGGCTTTAAGTACAGGTGAAATTGGTGTTTAGCTGTGTTACACTTTCTGAACTGAAGACCAAGAGCAGCTGGTTAACCCTTTGTTAAAAACATCAATCTTGATATCAAGAATCATTTATACATGGCTTATAAAGAACTGCTGGATGCTGCTACTGAACTCGTATATAAGTAGGAAACAGGTAGATCTGTTAACAAAAAGCAGCAGCTTTGTGTGGTATGGAGGGTGAGCTGACCAGGGGAGTCACATGGATCAACACAGCAAACCTCCAAAGGGAATTTCTGTTAAGGTGGGATTGCTTTGTAAGACAAGAGCTTCAAATATTGCTTAAAATCACAGAATCACAGGACAGTCTGGATTGGAAAGGACCTTGAAGCCCATCCAGTCCCACCCCCTGCCATGGGCAGGGACACCTTCCACTAGCCCGGGGTTGCTCCAAGCCCTGTCCAACCTGGCCTTGGACACTTCCAGGGCTGGGGCAACCACAGATTCTCTGGGCACCCTGTGCTTAGACTGAATGGGGGACTACACATAAATTTAGGAAATTCCACCTTCTTCTGCATAGGAGGAAATTTTCATTGACAACAGGCCAGAAGATCCTTGTTAAAATTCTTGGCCTGGATCTGGGTGTGCTGATCTTGGCAGCTGTGAGGCTGCAGAGATGGGCTCTGCTGGTAGGATCTTATCTATGATAAGTGGAAGCTCTTTGAAAACATGGAAGTGTGGATCTATTGTCCCAACTCCAGAAGGAGAGGGAAAACGCTTATGTATTGAACTGAACTTGAAGGTCATCTTTGTGGAATAATTATTCTGACATTACAATTAACACCAAAATCATGCTACTTCATGATAATGTGGATATTCTGAATTGTAAGCACAAAGTGTGTGGAAATATGTTCCCAATACACAGTCTCACTGTGATCCACTTTCTGCCTTATGATAAGTAACATAATTGCCTGCTGATTAGCTGGAGGAGTGATGGGAATTTCTCTTAAAATGACAAGAACAGCTCTCACTTCCCTGAGCAGCTGTTGCTTGATGTGCCAGCCTGGTGATATCCCACCCAAGGTACGGCCATCCTTGGCAATGGGCTTGGATCCACAGCCTAGGTCATGTCACCTCTGCAAAATAGTGTGACTGAAGGGAATGCAAGTGGCTCAGGTGCTCTTCCCAGCTGGATAAATGGCAGGTAGGCAAAACAGGCAATGGGAATATCTCCAGTGTCATTTACTCCGTTGTGAACAGGGTGTTAGGATTGAAACTTGAATATGTCTCTCTGCGAATCAAACATGAACATATCTGATGCTTCTTTCAAGACCAAAAGAGTTAAGGAAGAAATTAAGCTGAGAAATATTGTGGTTTTATAAAGGCAATACTGGAAAATCGATATAGGATTACTTTGAAATCATCTGGAAAGCTTGATAGAAAGGAAAAACATCCTTTGTTTACTAAAACTACTGGCTTGGAGAACTAAACTTTATGGACATTTTTCAGCGTGAGAAATACAACCTTCCACTGTACTGTCTGCTGAGTACCAAAGGGTTAACTCTGGTAGTTTGGTGTGCAAGTGAATGAACCTGTAGTTCACCGTGTGTGGCTATTGGTTGGAAACGTTTCGAAGTAACATGAAGTGATATTATTTTGCAGCTCAAACTCCTGCCAGCACCTGGCTTTATTAGTTTAGCACAAGAGGTGTTTTCTGATTAGTTGTCTGGAACAAGTGAGGCTGTTCTTTTTGTTTCTGTCACTCTTTGGAAACTCTTCCCTTGACAGCTTAAGCACTTGCCCAAATGCTCTGCCCGGTGCCTTGTACACAATGCCAGCATCGCTTAATTTGGGTGCTTCCCTACCAGTGGGGAGAGTTACACGGAATTTAGTGGGAATGAGTCAGGCCTGTGCCATTCCTCGCTGTCTACATTGGCTGTGATGAGGATGAGTTCCAGTTGTGTCACTTCTTGTTTTCCCTGCATCTCTTTTATGTGCAGAGTGACTCAGGCCCCATGACAAAGCCCAACGTGAGGGGCAGCAATGACATCCTTGCCTGAATAACCCCAAGACTTTAACTCACTGTTTTCCCAAACCAAGGAGGGTAGTTTAGTTTAGTTCTTCTTTAGTTTAGTTCTTCTTTTCTGGGAGCATTCCCAGTTTCCTCAGAAATGTCATGCTAAAGGATAAAATACAAGCACAGTTTCTCTCTTAATGACATCTTCATGCATTGACATTTAGAAGCCCAGAGAATGGATGAAGATCTGTCCCAAGATCGAAACTAAAATGACACACTGGACACAGGATACTGGAGGAATTATATTGATTTTGGAGAGGTCAAGGTCGGCAGACATTGCTCAGTTTAAGATTTCATTGACTTCATTCCTCTGATCCATACATTGACTGCTGGAATGGGCTCAGAGGCTGGAGCAGGGATTTGGGAAAATGGTGTTTTTAACAATGGGCATTCATCGGCTTTTTAATACATGGCAAAAAGATCACTATTTTAGAGAGTCCTGATTTGAAGTATCAGTATTTTAGAGTGATTTCTAGTTGTGGACCAGAATGTAAAGAAGGTAGATATGGTCTAAGAAGAAATGATAAGTGGGTAACGTGTCCAAAGCCAGAAAAACTGCTGTCTCATTTTCTCCCTAAGCTGTCTTAGTGTCAGTGAACACCATGGTGTTTCTTCATTTCCAAACCTCCTCAATCATCATCTTCTATTTACTTCTGGCATGAACATTCTATCCAGTATCTTTTTGGAAAGGGAGATACGCACTGTGGAAAACTTATGTGGTGATAGGAAGGTAAAATAGATAACATGACCAACAACTCTATCTGTGATTCTGTAGCACCATCCCCCTCCCCAGTCTATTTTAGCTTCATCCTACAAAGTGCCCAGGTAGGCCAGACAACAAGACTATTCAGTATTTCACAAACTAAAATCCATCATGTTCATGGTGTCAGTTTTGCTTGGACAGCAGCAAATAACGATCCAAGATAAATTTTCCCTTATCTCACAATCCCATTTCAGTAAGGGGCTAGGAAATCACACTTCCACTTGAATATAGAATAGAAAATAAAGTGTTGAATGTCTTTAAGACAATTCAGCTAGATTCCAATAATAACAAGTGAAAGCGCATTAAAAGAAACCAGATTTTTTTCAGAACTATTTTTTTTCCAAGTTCCTTTTTATGACTGATCTTTAAACTTCCTACATGATGACACTTACTTGGCACTGCATTGATCCAGTCTAATCTAGGTGATAATGGGTCTCACGAGAGTTATTTTTTAAAAAACAAGTAGTTTATCAAACCCATTGACAGCTATGTTTTCAAATTATTTCCATTTTTGTTCTGTTAAAATATTTGCCTTGCTTTTAAATAGAAAGATCCACAAAACCCAAAGGCAAGTCAGACCAGGCAGCTGTACCAAGAAGCCATCACAGCATATAATAACTGTGATTATAAATAATCTGTCAAGCCAACCCTCACTACTGAGCTTTTGTCATCAGCAACTGAGAAAACACCAAGTTCCACATCAGGAACCCCCATTTCACAGCTACTTGCAACAGACAGTGGGAACACGGTACTTAAGGCTATTTCCTGATATAAAACTTACACAGAATCACAGAATATGCTGAGTTGGGAGGGACCCACAAGGATCATCGAGTCCAGCTCTTAACCCTGCACAGGACCCTCCCCAAGAGTCAATCCCAGCAGTAGTTTGGAAATTTGTAGTTGAGAAAAACTTTCCTTACAGGACTTCCTGTGAACAGGAGGAAGGGTTGGGTAAGAAGGTTTTGCATTGAATATGACACAGAAAACTTTGTCATCCACCAAGTCCCTTAAGAGTACCCGAAACTCAACCTGAGGCTCACGGTTGCAGCTCATGAATGAATGGGTTTGATTTGCATTTTGATGCAAAGACGAGAGTGCAGGTACTTCTTCTGTCTGGGGAAAACTGGAATTTGTTCAGGAGAGATGTAAGAAGGCCAGGAATGCCCAGGTCTTGCAGCTGTTGTCAGATATGAGGGAAAAGGGAGAAGAGAACACCTGGCATGAGACCCGCTGCAAGGGGAGACTGTCTGACCCAGGCGGGCAGTGTGGAGTTCCGAGGGCATCCTTCCACTCCAAGCCCTGTCAGCTTTTACTGAGCCTCATCAGGGGTTGCCACATCACGCCTGCTATCTCTGCAAGCAGTATCTCGATGAAGATAAATAAAAACTTCAGAACCTTCTTTGGCTCTCGTGGGCCGTGATTAGATTTTCAGAGCTGTGAGAGAGAAGTACTGAGGGCTGAGCAAGTGAGAGACAGACTCTGAGCCACACACATGGAATCCACTTTCAGTCACTTGGGCAAGAGCGTTTGGGCAGAAGTTTATCCTAAGGACAGCTGTGGTGGCATTTGAGGTGTTCTCCCAGAAGGACCCCTCAGGGAGAGAAAGCTGAGGAAGAATCCTCAGGAAGAATTTCTTCCTGGAAAGGGTGGTCAGGCACTGGAAGGGGCTGCCCAGGGAGGTTTGGAGTCCCCACCCCTGGCGGTGTCCAAGGAACGACTGGATGTGGCACTCAGTGCTCTGGGCTGGGGGACAGGGTGGGGATGGGGCACAGGGGGGACTCTGATCTTGGAGGGCTTTTCCTACCTCAGTGTTCCTGCGATTCTGAGATATTCTGACACCTTGAGTTATTTCACAGAACAGTTCATACAGTTTGAAAAAAGGCAAGGGCTTGTGGTTTGAGAAGAGCATCGTGAGGTGGGGTGAGAACCCATCTCATTAAATTTCTCTCTTTAAAACCAGTTACATCCTTTTTGTCCCAAGTTCAGCTGTTCTTCAAGAGTAACAATTATAAAAGCGTTCTGTGAAATTTATTTTCTACTGCTCTTCTGCTTTTTGCTCGCAGAAGTGGTGATAAATTGATTTAGTACACAGCAAGTCATGAAGGTTATCAGAAGTATAAGAAAAATGTGCAGGAGAAAATAGTTTTTGCTGCATTCCTCTCAGCTTTTACTGGCCTTGCTCTCAGAATTCTGTGTTCATCTGCTGTTCTGCACAGTGATAGTCAGTGAGTGAAGGGTACCAGGTCCTCTGTCCTCTGACTCAAACAACAAAACTTACCAGGGGAAAGAGGAGAACATCTCATTTTGTGCTGCCAGCAGTGCACATGCACTGTGACCATACAGAAAGTCTAACTAGTATTTTTTCTTTACCTGTTTGAATTATTGTTGAAATAGAAGCTGCATTTGGAGAACAATTGCTGCATATGGTCAATTTTTTATGAAGATGAAGTAAAGGGCAACAAATATTCCAGGCAGAAAGTATAAAAGTAAACATGAAACTCTACAAAAGGCATATAAGAAGTGACCTTCCACCACCTGCTTTGTGATGGAAGGAAAAAGATCAGAAGGAGAAAGGTGAGAAATAGTACACAAAAGGTTAAACTTAGGAGAGTGTCAAAGTTCTGAAGTCTTCCTTTTTAGGGGTATCATGGCTTTGAATCTGGAAAAAGAGTTTCTGCTCTTTAAAACAGGACTCCCCTTAGTGAGGGTAGGTGGTGGTGTTGGGAGATCCCACCCGCCGGTGGTGTTTGGAGCAGTGTGTCATTTATCAGCGTGACTTCACGATTAGTCCTCCGACCTGCACATTGCCTGATTTTCTTCAGAGCTTCTTCCAAGGAAAGTGCAAAGGTGATTTGTCTGATGTAGGTCACATGCTCTGCTGATTTCCCAGGCTTTTTTTTATTTAAAACACAAAAATTACTGTAATGGGAAAAATAGCTCAGCCTGCCTGGGGTAGCAGTAATTCTGGGACAGTCACAGCTCAGGAGTTCAGTCACAGGGGCTCAGTAGCAAATTTGTTTGATTCTGACTTCAGATCTTATTTTTTTTTGCACAGATTTACTTATCAAAAACATGAGAAAAAAAATCTTTTGGCTCTGCTTAATAAGATCTTCATAATATGTTCAACTGAGATATCAAAGACTGTCTGGAATGAGTCACTCAATGGGACACAATCAGTTCCAAACTCATCCCCACTAAGTTTGCCACAGGATATCAGTGCCAAATGTGTTTCTACAGAACACATTTTACAGGAGCTCTGTGAATATTTTTCATCTTTTTCTGCTTGAATATGCCTTTCCTAATTTTAAACTTGCGTTTGGGTGTTTTTTTTGTTTCTTTTACTGCTGTTTCTCACATTTCTTAAAGATTTCATACGATTTGTCTCTGTGTTGCTTTTTTAATGCTCTCTCATGCTCTTTTTTTCCTGTCAAAAAGCACGAAGTATTACTTGTACTGTCCTCAAATTTCAGAACTTTGCTGTTAGAACAGTCCTACAAGTTACTTAAACAGTAGCACCCTTTTGAGATTACTCTCACACTTGGATAAAACAAGTGGCAGAAACATTTTCTAGTCATTCTAATAAGATATAGTCCATATCCATCAGAGTTCCATATCCATCCACTGCCCTTTTCAGTGCTTAAGTCTCACTCTAGACCTCTCTGCCAGTTCCTCTACATATGATTTGGTTCTCAAGTAAGTTATTTTGTTCAAAGACTAAATAAGACATGGCTTTATTGTATTAGCTTAAAACATCATTTTTATTCAAAGAATCCTTTTCAAAAGAAGAAAAAAAATATCTCGACCTCATTCCTGAAGCCTGAGGAGCTTTGTCTTATTTAAGGATCTACAATTGCCTCTCTAAGTGATATAAATCACAAATCCTCATCTTCTACCAGCTGAAAGAGGCAGATTCACATCTGACCACTGCCCTCCCCAGCCCCCAGAGATGTTGTGACCTCTCTCCAAGCCCTGCCATGTTCTTCTCTGGAGTGAAAATGTCACTCTTGTCTTGCCAATAGCTGTGTTTTCTTTGATCTATAGTAAAGTTGCGTGTGCAGGCACTTGTAGGACACAGGTATTTCCTGACCCAAGTGATCTGATGTCAGAAAAATTAGGCAAGATTATGGCCTTGGTGGGACAGAAGTCAGTGTCTGCTGTCTCACTAATTACACCCTCACATGTAGACTGGAGCCTGAGTTATTTGGGATGAAGCAGCAAAGGGTCCCTGGCCTCAGGCACTGTGGTATTGATTTTGTTTCCATGGGAATCCTGTTGGTGAAGGAGAAGGCACTGGAGGTGTGATGGTCACTGTGTTTGACAGTGTATGTCCTTCAGGACAGCTTTGGCATCGAGGGCTGTGCAGTCCTGGTGACCAAACCCAGGGCTGTGCAGAACCTGACCCCACTGGGCATGAGGGGCCCCAGGCTGCCCTGGCAGATGTATTTGGAAAGGCAGCTGACTTTGGATGCTGGAAAGCCAGGGCAGGACACACCACTGAGGAACTTGGAGAACAGAGACACTGAGCTGGGAAAACCCACGGCAGAAGGGTCACAGAATCCCAGGATCTGCTGAGTTGGAAGGGACCCACAGGGATTATCCAGTCCAGCTCCTGGCCCTGCACAGGCCCATCCCCAAGAGTCCCCCCCGGTGCCCCAGAGGATCATCCAACCCCTCCTGGAGCTCTGGCAGCCTCGGGGCTGTGCCCACTGCCCTGGGGAGCCTGGTCAGTGCCAACCCCCCTCTGGGGGAAGAACCTTTTGCTGAGATCCAACCTGACCCTGCCCTGACACAGCTCCAGCCATTCCCTGGGTGCTGTCCCTGGTCCACCCAGTGCAGAGCTCAGGGCCTGCCCCCTGAGCTCCCTCAGCTCCTGTCCCTCCACCCAGAGGGCACAATTCCTGCAGCAGCCGCCCCCGTGAGCCAAAGCCACTCCAGCCCCAAGTCCCACCAGCCAGCAATTTCTGCTGGTGTCACTGAGCCAGCCCAGCCAGGGGCCCAGCACCCTGCCCAGGGCAGGACCACCGGGCTGGACCCAGCCCATGCAGCTCCTGGGATGCAGCGTTTTCCAGAGCCTCAGTTTGCCACCCTCGCATGACCAACCCTGTGCATTCCCTGCAAAACTGAAGAAAAAACCTGTTAAGCTCCTAATGGCAGTGCCCAAAGGTACTGCATCTGAAGATAACATCAGGAGAGAGAGCCAGCGAGTTCTCTTCACACAAACTATTTCCCAGAGGCTAATGGCAAGGGGGGGAGAGAGAGAAACAAGTACTGACAGTTTACTGTAGGAGCTCAAAGAAAAAGTGGACAAAGCTAAAAGAACTCCAGCTCTTTGTTCACATTTAATCCAGTTCAGAGCATTCACTGGTGCATACAGATTTACTGATGGAGCTGGATATGGTCATTTGGTAAGAAACAGAGGATCTAGGATTTAAATTTTGTGCCCTTCAGGCTCTTACATTTAGGAAAAGTCAGTCTGTAATGTATATAAAGTTTTAATCTAACATAAAAAGTATGAGCTGCTGGATAATTCCTTCAAAGAAACAAATCCTGATCTTGAAAGGTAAAGAACAATTTCTGGTTTTAACACAGACCAAGTTTTTAAGGGGTAGGACACTACTTTTGCTTCACAGAAACCAAAGGAAAGACCAAGGCCTGCTGGTCCTACCAAAAGAATCCCCTATTTTATTTTCTTCTTTTTCTTTGCAACTCTCTTCCTGAATTTATAAAGGCATCGATTTATCAGAGGATACTGCAATAAAGGAACAGTATTAAAATACCACCATCCACATATTTTATTACAAAACAAATACCCCAAGCACCTGATATCACAATAAAATTATCCATTGCAGGCCTTTCCTTTTGCTGAGGACAGACAGTCCAAGTTCTGTGTAGCCTGTTTTCCGAAGGCTGGAGAGTCCATTCATCTCTGGCTGAATTTGCAAAACACGGTATTGAAAGACAGCACCAGTGAGGAGGGTATGTGTGCAAGGACAGGACCAACACGAGGGGTTGTGAGCCAAAGACAGGAGGCAGATCTGGAAGGGAAAGCTCAGTTGCAGAGTGCAGGGGACCTAAACGGGGCAGATGTGTCGGAGAGATTTTCACACAGTGTGTTGGAGGTGCATCTCCCACAAGTGCAGAGAGAAAGGGGGGGGGCAGCCAGTAAATTTTAGGAAAATATGAAAATAATAAACGAAAAACTGAACAATAAATGTAGCACAGAGTTAAAAGACAAAACTCTTTCTCATCCGTCTGCTCCTTCCCATCCCCCTCCAAGTGTTCTTGGACCTCTAGGAAGGTCCGGGGCACTTGGGCTCGACCGGTATTGCACAAACTCCTCCTGTTGAGACGACAGCAGATCTTTTTATCCTGACTGCCCGTG
Source organism: Oxyruncus cristatus (assembly GCA_013399855.1). Lineage (NCBI taxonomy): Eukaryota > Metazoa > Chordata > Aves > Passeriformes > Cotingidae > Oxyruncus > Oxyruncus cristatus. Next base: position 67,516 of record VXAY01005699.1, read on the forward strand.
CCCAGCCTCAGCTGGGACCTGGAAAGCAGCAGCTGGTTGTGTTTGGTTGGCATCGTGTCCCTCGGAGCAGGAGACCAGCACGTGACGCGAGCGCGCCCGGGCGCGGAGCAGCTCCCGCCGCTGGCTCAGCTCTTTCCGCGGAGCTGCTCATCCCCGCGGAGGCTGCTGGCTGTAAATGGCATGTTAATGAAATAAACCAAGAGGCAATTTAGGCCACTTAACTACACTAGAGGAAAAAAAAACCCCTGCCTGGATAGATGACACATGATGTATTCTGTATTAATGTTTCAAGTCAGTTTGGCGGATCCCCATGGCAGGCGAGTTAGAAATATTTTGTTGCAAGTTTGAACATCGTACCAGGATATAAGGCCAGGCAATTCTACAAGAACAGTGATTGAATTAGGGCTGAGAAATGTATCCTGGCTAGTTTCAAATTTTTTTTTTTTTTTAAAAAAAAAAAAAGGTACAAATGAGACTAAAAGAATTTATGTTATTTTTCCGGTTTCTGTGCTCTCACTCCTTTTGCTCATAGATCTCCTCATCTATCTTCGAAGTGCACTACCTTATGAATGAGTGAGCAATAAAAGAAGTATGCAGTGGCTGAGAGAGAAACTCAAGATAACAAGATAAAGCCAAAGCTTGAGCAGAACTGCAAGTTAAGATGTAGATCTGAATATAAAAGTTTCTCACCTCCTGGTTTTAGGGCAGTCATTAGATAGTTTGCATGAGAAACTAATTTAAAATCAGTAGCACAAAGTGTGACCTAGCACATGCAAGGTTCACAACTGTCAGAGTATTGGACCTATGCATTCTAGGGTTTTGAATCCTGCTTTCAGACCACACATGGGGACAATTTGCTCATAGACTAAAGTAAAAACAAAGCTATTTCATAGAACCACAAATCATAGAATCCCAGAATGGTTTGAGTTGGAAGAGACCTTAAAGGCCACCTTGTTCCAACCCCCTGCCATGGGCAGGGACACCTTCCACTAGCCCAGGTTGCTCCAAGCCCCGTCCAACCTGGCCTTGGACACTTCCAGGGATGGGGCAGCCACAGCTTCTCTGGGCAACCTGTGCCAGGGCCTCCCCACCCTCACAGAGAAGAATTTCTGCCCAATATCCCACCCAAAAATATTCTCTTTCAGTTTAAAGCCACTCCTCCCTTTCCTATCACTACGTGCCCCTGTAAAAATTTCCTCTCCCCCTCTGGGTATTGGAAAGCTGCCACGAGGTCTCCCTGGAGCTTTTTCTTCTCCAGGCTGAACAGGCCCAACTCTCTCAGCCTGTTGTTTTAATACCTTAAAATCCCCATGTTCATCAAAAATGGGCAGAGGGAGAGCAGGGAGCAAAGAAGCAGCTACAAATTATCCCAAAGTCAGGCAATAGCAATTTCCGTGCCAGGGTGACACAGGAACAGCCTCAAGACCAAAAGGTGTGAGAATAATCAGCTTCCTCAGTGAAGGCTCTCCTGTTTTCTGCTGAAAAAGGCCAGTGTTTGAGTCTGCATGGTGAGTTTTCCAGTGATAAAAAAAGGGTTAATTCAAATTTCCATATCACTGACCTCCCTCCAGCCTTCCAGACTGCCCAGGTTTGGAACTGCACAGATCAGCTGGGTTGTCTCAGGGGAAAAATTATGTGGCCACTCCCTGAACCCTGATAATCCCTCTGGCTGGGCTTTCCACTGCTGGTCTCTGCCAGGTTAGGCAGAATTTCATCATCAAAATTATTATGGTCTCTTTCAAGTAAAGACCAGTGGGAAATTAATTGCTGGAATCAGGTGTGTTTGCTGGTGTTAACCCAGTGTTGCTGCTGCTGAGTGAGGTCAGTTGTGGGGCTCAGGACACAGAGCAGGGACTAAGCTGGTCTCCAGCTTTTTTTGGCAAAGCCTGGACTGGTAAAACAGCAGGAGGGGGAGGAGACAGGGACAGAGTTCCAAGGGATGTGAAGGTGGAAGATGAATTGTTATCTTCAAAAGGAAAGTAGTGACAACTCAGGCATAACCATGAGAGACCCCTATGAAGAAGGGAGCACGAGACAGAGTGGAGCAAGCCATGATGTTGAGGTGTTTAAGATGCTTTTACAGCATTAAAGAGATGGACATTTTTTAACAAGAATTGATGACAAAACATGAACATGATTCCTTTACTCTTACTCTTTATGCTCTAAGACAGAACTTGTTTTCTTGCAAAGTAGCTGAGATATTTGATTGCTCTGTTATCCCTGTGACAGGAGGCAAAATACTTCAAACCCTCAAAGTGTGTTTGACTGTGTTATATCAAAATAAAGCTTAGCTTTCCAAACTGGAGCATTCACTTGCACCATTTAGAACAGATGAGGCCTATATGACTAAATAATAATCTGCTCTATATGTTGATTAATGTGAGACCTACAGGAGGACAAGCATTGATAGAGTATCTGCTTGTTCATCTCTTGCACCAGCCTATGTCATCTGAGGTGCAAGAACTGAGATGCAGGGTTTTTTTGAACCTCTGTTTACAAAAGTCAGGTTTTGGCATCTGTTGTTGGACCCTGAAAGGATTCTGCAAGTGGCAGTTCATGTGAAGGTGTGATTAAGAACTGAGATGCAGGGTTTTTTTGAACCTCTGTTTACAAAAGTCAGGTTTTGGCATCTGTTGTTGGACCCTGAAAGGATTCTGCAAGTGGCAGTTCATGTGAAGGTGTGATTAAGAACTGAGATGCAGGGTTTTTTTGAACCTCTGTTTACAAAAGTCAGGTTTTGGCATCTGTTGTTGGACCCTGAAAGGATTCTGCAAGTGGCAGTTCATGTGAAGGTGTGATTTTCTGCCAGCTCCTAATTTCACTGCCACATGCCAAACACTGCAAGAACAGATAAATCTGAAGCATTGTGGAAGAAAAGCTGTGGTTAAGGAGGGTCCCATCTTGCCTTTGGGATCTGGGCTATGAAATTAGGCAAAGTTATCCCTGATTTACTCAAAGTGCAAATGGGGAATCAGCTTCACAGGTGGAACTTGGTTGATACTGATGACCATTTGCTACCTGGGACAACAACGTGTCCAGGCAAGCAAAACCCACAGCTTTGATGGGAATGTGACCTGAGTCTGGTGGCAGCTCCTACTGGAGAGCAAACCCATCCCTGCCTGTCACCCAATATCCATCAAATACCCCTGCTTGTATTAACACACCGTTCTTTGTTCTTCTAACACAGATTCTGGAAGAAAACATGAAGTTAGAGTGCAAGTGCCACGGGGTCTCGGGATCCTGTACCACTAAAACATGCTGGACAACCCTGCCCAAATTCCGGGAGCTGGGCTACATCCTGAAGGACAAGTACAACGAGGCCGTCCAGGTGGAGCCCGTGCGGGCGAGTCGCAACAAGCGCCCGACCTTCCTCAAAATCAAGAAGCCCCTTTCCTACCGCAAACCCATGGATACAGACTTGGTGTACATAGAGAAATCCCCCAACTATTGTGAAGAAGACCCCGTCACTGGCAGCGTGGGCACACAGGGCAGGATGTGCAACAAGACAGCCCAGCAGTCCAACGGCTGCGACCTGATGTGCTGCGGCCGGGGGTACAACACGCACCAGTACTCGCGGGTGTGGCAGTGCAACTGCAAGTTCCACTGGTGCTGCTACGTCAAGTGCAACACGTGCAGTGAGAGAACAGAGGTCTATACCTGTAAGTGAGCACGTGGGCACGGCCTGGCCACGGGTACCTTTGCACATGCACTCAACGGACCTACACGAGACTGTAGGGAAGACCTGCTCTCCCAGAAGAAATGCTGATGAACGGAGCCCACTCTTTTCTTCTCACGCTTCATTGCTTATGTGGATACACATCTCAGACTCACAAAGTCAGCCAAGAGAGAAACAACAAACGAACCCCACCCTGAGCCACCTGACACACAGAAAGAGAGAGAAAAAGATCATCTCGGTCAACCTGCACCTCGAAAGGAAGAAGCATTGACTGCCTTGCGGAGACGCACCAGTCAGGGAGGAATCTCTGAGGGTGGCAACTGACTCCTGGTTTGGAAAAGAGATGGTCAAATATAAGGAGCAGGGAGGGATAGGGGAGAAATCCCCCCAAAAGGGCTTTGCACAGGACGGGACGGACAGAGCCCCGCCGTGAACGGCCCATGTGAGTGTGTGGATGACACAGATTTTGGCTTCTACACTTGTGAAAAGCTTCTGCTGGTCTTGCTCATCTTTCCACTTCATCCCCCTTGCCACAGCGAGTAGAACTGTTGAAGGTTTCTGTAGACACTGCTTTCCCTGCCTTTTTCGTGTGTGTGTGCTGCAGATTTTAGCACAGGGATTTGGGACACTCGGGCATAATAATAGCAATATTTAACAATTTATTCAGATAAAGCTAATATTAATTTATTTAATTAAAAAAAGAACTCTACCAACCTTTGGGGAACTATTCTGCAATTAAAGTAGATAGCTGGCTTTCTTTGTGGAATAATTTTGTAGGAACAGCAAGGAAAGAACTGGAGCTGTACATATTATTCTTAACTAGGATATTTCTATTAGTTGGACTTGCAGGATATGTTCTACAGTGCTAGATGTTTAAGTACAGAAGCTGGCATCTTTATATATATGTACATACACAAACACTGTTGTTTTTGGGGTTTTTGTTTGTTTGTTTGTTTTCTCCTGTTTGCTGCTAGTTGTCTGGAACAAAAGTTGAGTGGTAGGGGTTACAAATCTTTACCAGGTTTCGTGGTTTGTTTTTTTTTTTTTTTTTTTCCTTCTTCGATTAAAGAAAGAAGCATTAATAAAATCCTGTTTGGAATATGTCTAAAAGTAAGAAAATCCAGACAAACTTCCATCTTTTGGAAAAATCAACCATAGGATAAGAGAGTATATTTTGTAAGAGACTATTTTTATATAAATATTTTATTTATACTACGTCTGCTTGTTCAACCTGTACTTTTTCTCAAAACAGGCATACAATTTGTAATTCTTAGGCTATTTAACAGAGAAAGGGTAATTAGTTTGTGAACACAACAGCAGCAAGCTGGATGCATTCAGCTGCAATTGGTGGATGTGTCAGAAAGCAGAATGAACTTTCTCTCCGGATGTGTGTACGAACTGGCTCTTCTCCTGCAGCTCAATTTGCAGAATATGCAAAACAAGAACAGGGTATGTAGCATCAATTTTGTCACATGGCTTGAATTCATGATTGGTATTAACTGGATGCTCATTTATCCCATTCAAGAAAAAAAAAATGCGAATTAGCTTCCCACATGCGTCAGTCATTAAACTGTGGCGTTATGACTCGCAAATGTGCTGTGTGTGCTGTCAGTTAAACCTCTATATTGTGTTACTGTCAAATTGCATTTTAATCAGCGGGAGACTGTAGACTGTGACTGTAAAAACTAGCGTGACACACACCGTCTGATTCTCATAGATAGGATACAAAGCTTACTTTTTGTCCAACTCTTTTTGGCATTTACATTATTCTTTTCCCCCCCTTCCCCC
>VXAY01005699.1:73144-284770 GCA_013399855.1 Oxyruncus cristatus
TTCCCCCCCTCCCCCCTTCCCCACCACCAAAAAGACCCAAGCTCGGAAATCCAGAAAAACATCCAGGCAAGTTTAAAGAGGCAAATTTAAAGACTGCTTGGTTTTTCAGAGCCGTTTTGCATTCCCTTTACGGTATTTCCTTTTTATCACTGCTAATTTCTTCAGACATTTGAGTGGTAAATATTTCTCTGTGTTTTTAGAGTCATTCTGTTCCTCCTGCTTTGCTCATTTGTGACCCATAAAAAAAAAAAAATCTAATTTTCATGTTGTTTTTCACTGGTTAATAAACATGGCCCAGCGTTACTGATGATACTGCAAATCGTCTGGGACGCACCAGATTCTTTCCTGCTTCCAGACCACAGGATCTCCCCCCTTTAATGAGGCTCAGAGAAGCATCGGTAAAGAAAACATTTCACTGACTCCTGTTGAGAGCAGCAGGCATTACAAGGAGTAGATGATACAGGTTTATCTTGTGCTCATTGGTAGTTCTGGGCAAAACTCCCACCTAAGACTGTGAAAACAAAGAACTGAGAAAGGAAGCAGAAGAATCACAAAGAAATCAAAAGATGTTGCAGTTTCACAGCCTGACCTTTTAGGGCTCATCTGAGTGGTGGGGGTTACATGTTATTTATGTAAGAATACAAGCCCATGCAGTACCTAATCCTAGCAATGTATAATCAGGTTAATACACAGTTTCTTTGCAGACCTGCCACTTCACACAAAATATTCAATTTATTCAATTCAGACACCAGAATGGCATATCAAAATAAAGCTATTAACACAATTTCATTTCAAGCTGTCAATATAAAAGCAAACTTTTATTGGTCATTGAGTCACTGCTCTGAGTTCTCCTAAATTTCAAGTTATAAGCTTTAAGACATAAAATGCAACCACATACCATAGATATGTTCATTGCAACACTATATTATGGTAAAATAATTCAGATCTAACAATTAATATTGGAATTTTCACCCCCAGTTTTGACTTAGTGGATACCATATCATAGTCAAAAGTGTGCTTTCTTCACTGATTAGAGTTACTTTACAAAGGATTACCTTTGCAGCATGTTTTTTTTTTTTGCAGCATGTTTTGCAGCACAGGAGAATAATCTGTAAAACTCCTGCTTCCTGTGTACTTCCGTGTGCAGTGATGTGCCATGTACAGTTAGCAGAATAATTACTGAAGGACAAATACCTTTAAACAGTTTAACTCACAATAATAAAAAACTGGATGCACAATGAATTGGATTTGGTACACATTTTCCCTATATTTTGCAGTATTGCTGATGAGAAAATGGAGAGGAAATCAGAGAAAACGCCACTTTTTTTGGTAGCTGGAGTAACAGGTTGGGAACTATGAGCTAAAGAGCAAGGAAAACCAAATGCTGCATTCAACTAGAAAGTGTTTGGAAATTTTGGCTGTGTCATCCCCGATAGGAGAAATCCGGCCCCTCAGAATGTGCTGGCAGTCTGGAGTTAATTGGTCCTTCGCTAAGTGGGCTTGAATGGCCCAGAGAATAAACAGGAGAAGGAGAAAGATTTCAAGGTTTGTAGATATTCCTCCCTCCCAACAACAGTTTGTTCTTTGTGCTCAGGGGTAGAAGAACCCTGTGTTTCCTCGGTGGAGAAGCGCACAATGGCAGTGAAATGCACACAACTGCCCGACAACGCAGCTCTCAAAGGAAAATACATCCTCTGATCCGTGCCAGCGAGGGAAGCGCTGGATTGCTGCGCACGGGAGCAACCTCGCTGAGCCTGGAAAGAGAAAACACATCCAAGGAGCAGGAGGAGTGAGAGGAGCGGGAAACGCAGGAGAAAAAAGCGTTGCTGCAAGTTGGGAAGTCATTAGTGATGAAATCTTTGCTATTGGAACCCCAACTCATGGAAGAGAAGCAGCTCTGCCTTGGGATTCCTGAGCAAGTTTAAAGGATTTTAGCTCTCGGCCCTTTTAAAAGGACAACTAATCTGAATGCAACGAGCTGGATATAGAAGCACTTCCATTATACATGAATTGGTCAATGATTAAGTTTTCTTTGCCATGTATGCACAAAGCTAATGGAGATTTGTCTTTCAACAGTGGTGATTAAACTGAAAACATCCTTTAAATGTACTCTAAGTGGCTCATTTGGTAGAGTTGTTGTAAGGGGACATAGTAACTTAGAAAACGAGAATAATGGACACGCACCATGTTGCACAAGGCTCTTAATGAACTCTCCTGTGGATTGCAAAACTGTTTTGAACTGACCACACTTAAAAATCAACGTATTGATACAGAAACATCGCAGGCTGCAGTCAGGGTGCACAGATTCTAATTAAGATTCAAAGCGGGTATTTCCGACAATATTTTTATATTTTTCATTATAATCTCTATGAGGAAATACACCCTGTGAATCCCCCAAATGTGCATATTAACTAATACAGTCCCCTGCCCCCAACTTGTTGACTGAACAAGGAGGTCTCTAACTCCGTTGTCGGTGGAAGAACTGAACTGCAGACTCATGTGGTCTGATGCACCCAGACAGGGGTGCCCAAACCTGGCAGATATCGTTGCTGCCAAGCAACAGAGGTGAAGTCTGAGTCAGCTTTGAATGGTCCAAAACTGTCCAAAATTAAACCAAGTACGGAAGTTTTATCACACAGCAGAACTTCAGGTTATGAAGCTCAACTAGGTTCTAAAACATTCTCCCTTATCTCAGTGGTCACCATGGCAAGTGACCTAACTTGCTAACCCAATTCATGGTCTTTTCTTATCAAAATCACCAATAATTTCTCAGAGGTCGACGTTTTAATCTTGAACAGAAATTAAGGGACTTCTTCCTCTGGAAACAAGCAATTAATAACATATGAGTAAGTCAAAATGCTGAAGACATGTATGTGGATCTAGAGGACTCCACATGTTTGAAGGACACCAGAACTTTGGAGTTCTCCAGTCCAAAGGTGATGCTGTAAAACCCTAAAGGTGTCTTGTCACACTTATAGGAAATTACTGATTTTTCTGTTTTGTTGTTGTTACATATTCATAGATTCATCAACAGCACATGTCATGTCACGTGCGACTGGGACTCCAAAAAAAGTCCCAGAGAACTGTGTCCTCTAAGTGTAGCACAATGTATTTACTGCTGCTGTTAGAAAATTTGCCTGCCCTTATCACCAGCAGCCTGTCTGCAGCTGGGCTACTTGTCATTATATTTCCTCGAAGCACTTGGAGTTTTAGCTCTCTCTGGAGTTTTATGAGCTCTCGGATCCATTCCCAGCCACTGAGGGGTTGTGTGCTTTGATTTTTGCTCTGCATGAGGGGCTGAGATACAATAGAGAATGAGGACACTGAACAAGAAAAAGCATTCCTCCTCTCACAGTGTACCTTTAATTTTTCAGACCAACCCATACAAGAAATATGGAATTACTCTGTCATCTAATACACCATGTGCTCCCAACTCACCTTTCCAATACTATTGAGAAGGCTGCACTGGTGGATTTTTGAAACTAAGTTGAAGAGAGTGGAATGGAAGAGGTTTTTCTCAGCCAAACTTGCAAAAGAAATTGTAGCAAAACCCTGCAAAGACTCAGTGCTGACTTTTGTTCTTCATCAGTTTAGATGAGACTTCACATGAACTGGACCATAGGTAGAGCTTAATACTAATGGAAGGAATTCTTTACTCATGGAAGAAATGTGTCCCTGTGAGGGTGGGGAGGCCCTGGCACAGGTTGCCCAGAGAAGCTGTGGCTGCCCCTGGATCCCTGGAAGTGTCCAAGGCCAGGCTGGACGGGGCTTGGAGCAACCTGGGCTGGTGGAAGGTGTCCCTGCCCGTGGCAGGGGGTGAAATAAGATGATCTTTCGGTCCCTTCCACCCCAAGCCATTCTGGGATTCGATGATTATCTCTTAATCACATTTACTCATTGTCCTCAACCCTTTTCCTGTTGCTAATTTTTCTCATTCCCTCAATGCTGTTGAGCTCTGTTCACTCACACAATGTCAGCTGATTTAACTATTAATATTTTAAAATTAGTTTGGCAGATTGCCTCCTGGATCCTTTATGCCATTTGTCCTTTTATCCTGAAATCCGTTTATTATTTACACAAAAAGAAGACATAAATACCACAACACATTTAGCATCTGAATTACAAAAAACCCCCAAACAAAACAAAAAAACCCCCACCAAACAAAATGAAACTATATTTCAAAAACTTATATTTTGGTCCCATAGAGTTTACAAAATAAATTAAATCAAAATCCATTACTCAGGTTTCTGGTATTGTCCCAAGGGTTCCATTTTACTTTCACACCCTTTGACTCATCCTCAGCTGTGGAACACAGAGATTCTCCAAGTGGTGGTAACAGTGTCTTCAAGAAAAGTCTCTTCTACCCAACTCCAACAGACTGCTTTTTGGGATGGGCAGGGAAAAAGTTCATTAGACTAGACCCAGACAAACCAGAGGGCTGGGCAATCCCCAGCTGTGTGAAGATGAACAAAGACAGGTGCCGGGTTCTGCAAATGGGATGGAGCAATCCCAGACGTACAGACAGACTGGGAATGAGGGGCTGGAGAGCAGGAAAGGAATTTGGGGGTCCTGGTTGACAGAAAATAGAATATGAGTCAGCAGTGCCCCGGCAGCCAGGAGGGCCAACCCTGTCCTGGGGACATCAGGGAGGGGATTGTCCCGCTCTGCTCTGCCCTGGGGCGGCCTCACCTCAACATTGGGGCAGTTTGGGGGGACACAATGGAAGGGAGAGACTGAGCCATTGGAGAGTGTCCAAAGGAGGGAACAAGATGGGGAAGGGCCTTGATTTGAAGGTGTGTGAGGACACTGAGGGCACTTGGTGTGTTCAGCTGGAGAAGAGGAGACTGAGGGGAGACCTCACCAGGATCTGCAGCTCCTCCTGAGGGGCAACTCTGATGTCTGATCTGTGTGAGCAGGGCCAGGACCAAGGGAATGGCTGGAGCTGTGTCAGGGCAGGGTCAGGTTGGATCTCAGCAAAAGGTTCTTCCCCCAGAGGGTGGTTGGCACTGACCAGGCTCCCCAGGGCAGTGGGCACAGCCCCAAGGCTGCCAGAGCTCCAGGAGGGTTGGGATGATCCTCTGGGGCACGGGGGGGACTCTTGGGGATGGGCCTGTGCAGGGCTGAGGGTTGGACTGGATGATCCCTGTGGGTCCCTTCCAACTATTCTATGATTCTGTGATTCTAACTAGAAGGCAGATGAAGGAACTTGAAAGACAAAGAATCCAATGGCCTGTTACAGACAAGGGTGCAGCCCGGAAATACTTTCTTTGGAATACAGGGGGAAACCCCTGAACAACTCAGTGCATGGAAGGCACAGCACTGAGTCCAACAGGGAACACAGAAAGGGCTTGGCTAAAGGGGCAGATTTTAGCCCAAGCTCAGCCTGCCCCTTTGTTACACAGCCCACAGTGCAATTTCATTTGGGTCAAGCCAAATCCAAGCATCTATTCCATTGAATCAGCAAGAAACCTGTTTTGTAAGTTGTTTCTCACACTTAATTTCTTACCCAGCAACTTTTCTTTTGCACGTGGGCCCATGGAAATATGCACTATGGACATTTTATAAAACTATTTAAATCCTACAGAGGATATTAAATGCCCATCACCCTGAGAAAGAAGGACAGAGAACATACAGTACAGGTGGTAGTCTTAGACCATGATGCCATTGCACAGGACTGCAAGATGTGTCATTTATTACAAAAAAAATGGTACTTTCCACATATTTTTTAAAAAATCTGAATAATTCCTCTCAGCTTTCTCCACTGCTGTGGTGTCTCGTTGTACAAATGTTCTGCAATGAGCCCGGCCTCAGCCAGCCACTATTATCCCCACAGACAGACAGGAAATCAGGAGACACAGAGCCCAAGAGGGTTGGCCAGTGGGCACAAAAGCAGCCTGTGAAAGATTTAGGACTACAGCCCAGATTTCTCAGCTTTTGCCATCCTGTTCTAAGGAACTCGAGCAGTGACTGATTTGCCTCCTTTTATAAAATACATATCCACATTTGGGTGCTGTGGAAATGCATTCAGTGCAGGCAGTAGGTTCACTGTGTGCTCTGTGTAGCTGAAGGGAGGAGACTCCCTCTTCTCAGGCTCATTAAATGCTGAGCACACAGTAATTAATATAACCTCCACATTAAGTATGAGTCATGCACCAGGGAAATGGTAGAAACCCGGTCTCATGTTTTGTCTCTTTAAGTCAAGTGATTAACAAAGCTGTGAGGCAAAGGAGGTAGCAGAGTAGGCTTTTTAAGTCAGGAGATGTGGACAGCAGTTCCAGAAAGGGAACAAATAGCCTCTGGCCGGCTGAAACTCCGTGAAAGGCTCCACAAAGCAGGGGCAAGTTGCTGTGATGCTTCAGCACTGGAAGCATATAAAAAAGGTAAGGACTATTCTAATGGAAAGTGTTTGACTGGACTGTTAAACCACCTCATATTTGCTGCCACCAAAAGAGGAGGATGTGAGGTGATTCACTCAGGTCGGTGAGTTGTACCAACCAAGTACAAATTGGGAGAATTAGAATAGGAGCTAAAAAAAAGAAAAAAAAATGGATTAAAGCCTTTCTGAGAAGTTAAAAAGGCAATTTATCTGCTTCTCTCTCTCCTTTTGTGCTCAGCTTGGGCACCTGTCAGAATATTTTGACGCTTGCCCATCTTTAGCTGCTAGCCACGTGAGCTGAATTCAGATTAAACAGTAAAGAAAAAAAGTGTCCCAGAATATATATTGTGTTTATTTAGGCCAGACCAGCTTGGACGACAGTGTGGAATCAATCAAAGCCTAAAAGGAAGCTGGCAAACCGTCAGTGCCTCGGCACATCCCGACGGCGCTTCCTCCGCCAGGGACAGCGGCGAGGGCTGGGAAACCCTTGGTGTTCACAACATAACCTTGGCTGATATAATAACCAGATGAGATAAGGGGATACACAGCCCTTAATTAATGACTACACACCGAAGTTGTCATTTTGATGACTTGTTTGGGCAGGAGTGGCAGTGGCCGGGTGATAGATTATTCTCCCTTTATCCTGCCACAATGACATCTGCTTTATTCACAGATCAGCCACCAGTTGCTACAACAACGCCAGTGTGCTTTAGAAAATGTTGTTGAGCTGCTGAGAGAATCTTGGCTACCCATTAGCAAAATGTTAACTATGCAAAACCAAAGAGCGTTTGGTTTTGTTGTAGGAAAGAAGTCAATGCTCTGCAATAAGTAAGAATGTCAAAAAGAATTTACATTCAAAAAGTGGAGAAAGGGTTTAACCCATGATATCACCATGATTCAAAAATCCCCCTGGAATTCATTAGTGAGACATTAGGCCTGAAGAATAGAGAAAATAAATAATGAGTTTTAAAAAGAAAGAACCAATACACTTTCCTCTGAGCAGGTTGTTGTCTGCGGCATTTTAACACGTCCGTTGCCCTTCACTTTTTCCTGTTCATTGTCTTAGATTTTTACACAGTAATCCTTCACTAATAGGGGTTTATTTATTTTTATTTATTCCTTTTCTTCCCACTTGGCACTTGGAGGGGACACTAGATGCTGTTAAACCATGACAGGAAGCTGAGCTGGCTGCCAGCGAAGTCCCTCGCTCCCACTTCAGTAGAACGTGAGAGAACCTCACCCTCCAACCTGCTCCTTAGAAAGCCAATTATAGGAAAGCATTTGCAGGAGGAATGACTTTGTCCTAAAGCCAAATAATGCAGCATCATGTTTGAGAGCCAAGCAGGGCACTCTGTGCCTGAGGGAACAGCAGCCACGCTGGGAGCAGTTGAGTGTCCCCTGGCAAGGTAACTGGGGATGGAGTGGTGAAGACATATGGTCAGAGGCACAGAAATCTCCAGCTGCTGAAGCAGCTACTTTGTGGGAGAGGCATCTGAGCTGCAATATTTGGAGTGAAATTCCTGCAATTTCTAGGAAAGAGCTTCTTGTCACGTCCCAGGTGATTCATGTGAGGTCGCCTGCAGTGATGGCTCTGTTAATGTGTGTCAGACACATCTCGGACAGAGAGGGGCTTCCCTGCTCCCCAGCCCTGCTCTCCTTCCTAACACAATGGCTCTATCCATCTTGGCCATCATTTTTCATCCACCTCAAAGTTAAGTGAATGTAATTCCTAATTTGTTTTCCAAATGACTCAAACAATTTTCTTCCCTTTGTCTCCCCAACCAGATCAGATCGATTTTACAATGTGTTGTACTTCAAATTTAACTTCATTAAATGTTTATAACATTAAGAAGCTAATGACATAAGCCCTGTCTGTGGTATTTATGGGCTTTATGAAGAGACTGAAGAGCTGAGAGAGCTGAAGTTCAGGTTAATTCTTTGAGAACTAATTTCAACACCTAGTCAGAGCTGTAAAACACAAACTACTAGTACTCCTTCAGGGCTATCATGTTAATTTAACTGTAAGTTTATCAACCCGATTTACTGTTGAAGTTTGAAATCTCAACCCAGCCCACAATAGATCATAGGTGTATTGTTTTTCTGTCACAGTAAATAGGTCCCAAATGCTGATCTAATGATCTCATTACATAACCGAGCTCAAGGAATGTTAAGCTACTTATCACTGAAAGAATATATGTGAAAAATTGTCAGGAACCATTTTTGCTACATTCTAAACACTTTCTATAGTCCTCTCCTCATAGTGGCTTGCTGGGTTCTATTTGCTCCCAGTTTGATTAATTTTAATTGGAATTTTCATGTTACGAATTGCAAAGCCATATTTTTTTGCAGCTAGATCTTGCTGCTCACCACCATCCTGTCCAACTACCATAAGTCTCGTTTTCCTCCTTGATCCTGAGCTTCCTGCTTCTTCCAGAGATCCTTTCTAGAGCTGCTGATCTTCAGTCCATGGGAATCAAAGGCACATCACAAATACCAATGGAAATGCTGAAGTGGAACTAGCTGAATTATATTCCAGTAATTTTCAAGGCAGTACAGGTGGGAAGTGGTTTAGGGTTGGGGTTTTTTTGATTTTTGGTAGGGTGGGTTTTTTTGTTTTATTGCAGCTCATAGTATAATCAGAGCTTCAGAACTGCCAGTGGAAAACTGTTCTCAGAAAGTGATGGCTGGGGGAAGACATACCTGAGGCACATACAATCAGGATCACATATGCACATGATGTTGGGTTGGAACTGGATGATCTTTAAGGTCTTCAAGCTGTTCTATGATTCTGTGTTCTCATGAGGCACATATCAACAAGCTCAGAGCCTGTCCTGATTACCCAGGAGACAGGACCTCTGTCACTGCTTCCACAAGCACTGAAGGGAGTAAGTATAAAACTGCAAAAGAGGTGTGTAACAGGTGACTAATGGGGTGTTTGAAGTTTTTTAATGTGTTGGATCACACCTTCCCAACTTTACCCCAAAATACCAGCAGACATTCTCCTGTCACTGAGATTAAACTCAGATTTCAGTTGGTCTCAGACAGATGTGGAATGAGCATATGGGACTTGATGCTGTTCTTTTAGACTCACTGCAGTCCAAGACCAAGTTCAGAGCTCAGCACACCTGCCTAAGTCACCAGCCACTTCATCTCTTCAGGGACTAAAATTCACTCCCAACTTTAAAGAAAGAGCACGGCACAAAAGGTAATTTTTAAAAGGACTCTTGTACCACAGGTACAGCAAGCAGAGAAAAGCAGCGCTCACCAGCATCGTTGTCATGGCTACCAATTGAAATCTCCATCTTCCAGTGTATGGTATGTCAGCTGGGAAAAGTCCAAAGAGCATCCTTAAAAAACCATCTGTACCATCTGCTCCCGGCCCCGAGGGGGAGGCACAGGCAGTCGTGGAGCCCCCGGGGCTGATTTGCTCAGAGGGGCAGTGCCACCTTCACTGGGCCACCACCAGCCCACACCAGTAGCCCTCCTTTCAGCTTCCATGTGCCTGTCAGCACTGGCAAAGAGTTCCTTCCCCAGCTAAAAACCCAGCGTGTGTCCCTCCTGCCCCATAGCTGGCCAATTTCAGCTAATTATACACTAGGAGCTTTATTTCCTGAAAATAGATATTGCCTTACCCAGAGGTATGGATAACATCTTCATCTGCCAGAAACAGGATTAGTTTTGACAGAGTTATGTTTACAAACATAAAATTTATCACTTTTTTTTTGTTTTAAATAGCACCTGTGTACACCTGGAACAAGACAGTAGCTAATGATTTATGTTGGACGGTAACAACGGCTGTTTTTGCTGGAACTGTGCCATAACTTAGTGTCTGTTACTCTGCCCTGTTGGGTCAAGACAACACATCAGTCAAGTAAATCACTTAAGTAAATTATTGAGGACTTAAATTGACTTTTTCTACATAATATGTAATTACTTCCTTGAACCAACATTCCCTTACATCACCGATCTAAAAGCTTTCTATTTATTTTTTAACTGAATATTGATTGAATTTAAATTACAGCCAGCACGTAGGATTTATCTGGAGTTCAGATTCTAGGGGACAAACTTTCCAACAACGCTGTCAGCCTGGCAGTTCCTGCCACCCACGCACCCACGTCACTCAGCACAGGTAGCCCCAGAGCTGCGGGTTTGCCCACCACCCTCACAAGGCAAGAACTGGTGCATCTGCTGAGACCTGCAGTGCCAAGACACTTGAGATTAAATTGCTGGGAGGCCTGGAGATGTTGAACTGGTGCTGCAGCACCGGGGACGATGAAAGACAACCTTGCAACACCAAGATGTGGTGAAGCAATGAGGGTTTCTGCTGTAGCCAGCAAGGCTGTCAGAGCCAGAACTGAGAATTACAAGTGTAAAATCTCCACGGGGACTACAGAGATTTAGGGTCCCACAAGGCTGTATTGCTGCTGACTGTGCCTCTGCTCCTATCACATGTCTAGTAGAAAAGCCAGATACGCAAAGTTCTCATGTCAGTTCAGAAAAGCAGCAAGAGAGACTTTGGCAGATCACATCCTGCCCCTGAGCTCTCACCCTCACTTCAAACACAGGGTGCTTGTACGTGGCATTGCAATGGTGTCAGAGCTCAGCAGCCCTGAGACAGAGAAACCTGGCCAGGTCGGCTGCTCTGCACAGATCTTTGCCCTGTGATCTATAGTGGGAGGGCAGTTCAGTTCATGGGATGTGGGCCTGTGTCACTCAAATGTCAGGAAGAAGTCCTCTGAGTGCAAATATCCTTCCTGTCTGACAGTCGTTGCGTCCTGTCCTCAATCATCCTCCCAAACCACCCTTCCAAAACCTATTAATGAAACCCAGTCTGTAAAGTAATTTTCCTGCTTTACGAGACAACCAAGTGGAAACAAATACCAATCATTTTCAAAAGTGTCTGCATGCAAGTTTGGTGGAGGGGAGGAGAGGCAGAAAGGAGACTCTGGGCTCCGAGGAGGAAGTTTTCAAGCTGAAGGAGTCTCGCAATAAAACCTCCCCCACAGACAGAGATCACACAGCCCCTGCTGCTCTGGGCGTAAAGAAAAGACTCTTTAAATTTGACTCTGAAACTAGTCAAGTGACCCTGGGCTGCAAAGTACGCCTGGCTTCGAGAAAAGGCCAAGGAGGTGGCTGCTGACCCTCACAATGATGAGCAGGAGATCAAATTTGTCAATGTGCAACATTTAATATTCCTCAGTCAGAATAATTTCCGGTTAAAATTGGCAGAAGTGGTGAATTTAATTCTCTTAGTATTTTATTAGTGAGATGGGAAGTTAATGGGAAAGGGCAGCTAAAAGTACTTCTGCTAAGGCTAGAAAATACATTGAAGTCAACGCTGCCATGGATTACACCCAAGGTCACAGGATTCAGTCCCAGGAATTGATCAGTGATATTTACAACTCAACAAATTGCTTTAAGCGAGCGTGACATCATGCCCCACACTATTTACCAGAGGAATTACATACAGTGAGGCTGTAAAACAGCTCATCAGTCTGTGGGTAGGTGAACATCGTTGGTGGGAGTTTCAGCTACAGTTAGTCTAATTCTAATCTGACAGAATCATAGAACCATTTTCAACTGGGTTGGAAAAGACCTCTGAGGTCATCAAGTCCAACCCCTGATCCAACCCCGCCGTGGTTCCCAGCCCATGGCACTGATGCCACATCCAGTCTCACCTCAAACACCTCCAGGGACGGTGACTCCACCCCTCCCTGGGCAGCCCATTCCAAGGGCCGATCACTCTCTCTGGAAAGAGTTTCTTCCTAATATCCAACCTAGACCTCCACTGGCAGAGCTGGAGGCCGAGTCCTCTTGTCCTACTGCTGGTTCCTGGGAGTTCTACACGAAGCTGCAACAGTGTGAACGTGGGAGAGCAGGGAGGGTGTTGTTGGGTGAGCATCTGAGCACTCTGCTGGCTGACATTTGTAGCCAACCTTTTTATTCAAATGGGAGACTAGAGAAAGCCGCTGTCTATTTAATGCAGGTAATTGTATTTTAATTAAGAGTAATTTGAAAAAGCAAGGTCCTGCCTGTATCCGTTGCAACAGTGCAGAGTGAGCTGTCTCAGCACATTAGCAGACAGAGCAGCGTGCTGGGGCCAGGCCAGCTCCTGCCTGTGCCCTGAGAACTTCTCCTCAGAAGCTGCAGACGCTTGGGCTGAGCCTTCGGTGCGTAGTTCCGTGCTGGGTTAGCGACCATGAGCTTTGCAGATGTGTATTACGGGAGTTGGGCTCAATGATCCTTGTGGGCCCCTTCCAGCTCAGGGTAGTCCCGATTCTATGATTCTGTGTTTCGTAGGCTGCCCAAGTCTGTGGAGAATAGGAGTTGGAGGAGAAAATTCCCCACCTGCCTGCTGGGGAGATGTAATGGCAAAGTTCCTCCGCACGTGCTCCAGAATAAGTCTGGAGGTGGGAGCCCTAGCAGACCTCATGGACAGCAAGGAGATGGAGCTGGCTTTGCCTCAGAGCACCAGTCCGACCTGGTGGCTGAGGGACCTGCTCCCATCATGCTGATGTGGGACCCACCTCACACTCCCCATCCGACCCTGGTGTCACACAGCCCCCAAGCCCCCACAGCACTGCCCGTGGTGGAAGCACCTCTTCACACCCTCATCCTCTCCCTCAGCAGGGCACAGTTTTCACTATAAATGGCATTTTTTTTCCGTTGCCAAAGGAGGCAAATTCATGTAATTGCCTGTGCTTCAAGGTGCTTGTGGACTTTGACCAACTGGTTTGTACAATCAGACTTTTCCGCTCCCTGCTGGAATCTGTCATTCCCTAATGCAGTACTTTACACAGCAAATTGAATGTGGGTTTGTGGGGTTTTTTTGCTAACCTTTATGAATCCTCTTGAGTGATCTGTGGATGGGATCAGCAAACAAATTTTGTTCTAGCTCTCCAAATCCTGACACATGAATTGATTTCCGCAGGACACATTAAGTGAATGATGGATCTCTGCCAAAAGGGCATGTAGGATTTTGCAAAGGGGAGGGGGAAAGAAGAAGACTTTGCTTTCTCCCTTTTTTCTCCTTCTTAGCCTGTCTTGTTAAGAAAGGGCAAAAGCACTTAAATTCATTGCTCTCAAAGTAAATTGGTTTTCTTTTCTACCGTCTCAGAAGTCCTTTTTCTTGCGGGCTCACACATTGTTGCCTCCCTTACAGCAGGAAGAGGGGGGGATGTGTGAGTGCCCCCCGAGCCGTGCCCACCCCGCAGCGGCCGCGGCGCTGCCCCACTACGACGGGCACTGCCCCGGCAGCCCTGGCACTGCCAACCCTCCCCTTCGCCTCCTGAGGCTCCACTGCCACTGTCTCAAGCACGGTAAGGCTGGCAAGGAGAGCGGGGCTGTGGTAATAAATGGCAGTAAGATCACCAGCTCGAGGGAGCCCCTTGCTCTCCGTTCACAGCTCTCCTGAGAAGTTTCCAGAGGCTGCTCTGTATTCCGAGCCAGAGCTTTGGATGCTAATTTGTTGGCACTGCAAAGTCCCCCTGCAAACCATAGATCCCATGACCTTCTTCAGTTACAGATAACACAAACTACAGTTAGATTTAAGTGGCATATTGGTTAACCTCAGTGGCTCGCAATACTTTCCTTTGACTCCCTTTCTCTCACTAATAAAGGTTTATGTTACAAAGGCACCTTGGAGTTCCTCGCAGGGAAATCAAGCCAACAAGCCCTTTCTTGTGAGCAGTTTTGTGCCCTGAGCTTCTGTTTTAAGCCAGGCTGTGCATTACAAATGCTCTGAAACACCAGCAGCAATGAAGACATTAACACTGAATTAGGACAGATGTCCTGGTAAAATGCTTTCTAAATTAGGCGCACTCTGTAGTAACTATTGTTGCTGTTGGAATTTTCAAATCCTCCAAAATCATTTGTGGACAGAATCACCGCATAAAATCTGGCCTGGCTCACCACATCTGGCAGGACTGCTGGTTAAATAAAGAGCACTAACAGGAAAATGGGGCTGAGGCATTATTTTTGTCTTCATAATGTGAGAGACAGCTGCCACACTAAGAAAAATCTGAATCCCACCTCCATTTCTTCATATATTTGGGGTGAGTTGAGTTGAGTTGCATTTTTTTCAGACAGAATCTATTTTTCTTCCACACATGTTGAAACATTTGGTGCCTGACGTCAAGAACCCTTTACCACAACCCTTGAAAACTCATTGCTCTCCATCATTGCCATGAACAGGCTGGTTGCTCCAAGCTGTGTTAGCAGAGTGTGCAGGAGCTCTGGGACAACACCCTCAGGAAGCAGGAGCAGGAAGGTCATTGTGTCAGAGAGTGTCCAAAGGAGGCAACGAGGATGGGGAAGGGCCTTGATTTGAAGGCGTGTGAGGGCACTGAGGGCACTTGGTGTGTTCAGCTGGAGAAGAGGAGACTGAGGGCAGACCTCAGTGCAGTTCCAACGTCCTGGGCAGGGGCAGAGGAGGGGCAGGACTGAACTCTGCTCTGGGGGGACCAGGGACAGGACCCAGGGAAGGGCTGGAGCTGTGTCAGGGCAGGCTCAGGTTGGATCTCAGGACAAGGTTCTTCCCCCAGAGGGTGGTTGGCACTGACCAGGCTCCCCAGGGCAGTGGGCACAGCCCCAAGGCTGCCAGAGCTCCAGGAGGGTTTGGATGATCCTCTGGGGCGCAGGGGGGGACTCTTGGGGATGGGCCTGTTCAGGGCCAGGAGTTGGACTGGATGATCCTTGTGGGTCCCTTCCAGCTCAGCATATTCTGGGATTCTTTGAAAATTCAAGATAGAGTTATACAGATTTTTCTGCTTTCAGAGGGACATTCGATACATGAACAAAATATTCAGTAACTCTTAATTAAATTTTACTTCATATATATAGCTATTTCTACCTGTAACTACCAAAAAATCTACAGAGGGTTTCAGTGCACAGTTCAAATTTGGGGGATGTGCAGCCGTAGGAAATTTAGCCCTGTGTGTTGTACACCCTTCATCTTGTACGGTAAGAATGGTACCATCTTCATCACAGAAACCCTGTTCCATGTCAGAGGTGAATCCAAGGCTCTAGATGTCAGGAAGTTACTGTTTTTCTGTGGTACAGCACAGCAGGACCTGCAGTGGGTAGTGACGAAGTTTACAGCAAATGCGTGCACAGCTGTGTCTCAGGATGCCACCAACCTGTGTAAGGTCATAGGGGTGGTGGCAGAAGTCTAGAAATGGAAAAACTAGTGAGTTCCACACTTCAACAACTTTTTTGAAACAGGTTGTTCTGGTGCAGTTCGGTCAACATGGCACATAATTCAGAGCTGCCCTTCACCCTGGTGTGCTGTAACCGAAGGGAAAAAGGCACAGAGACCTTCTCCAGATAAACCAGTTCTAGACCATCTACCTTGTTTAAAGACACAGGGAAGGGTCTAACTGCTTGATTATACAGAACCAGGTAAATTCAACCCAGTAAAGCAAATCTACTCCTTGCTGCTAATATTTCATTGCTGGGTCAATTATTGTCTTCTAAAAGCTGATGTAGTTACACAAAGAAAAAGTCATTACTGAATTGGCTCCAGATCTGCTAATTCATCTAACTCCTCAACAGCTGGTTCAAGAATGCTAATTAGTAGTAGTTTATCATTAACCAGCTTGCTTTATTTACCAAGATCTGTCTCTGACTGGCCAGGGACAAGGCTGCTCAATTCTGTTTGGTTGTCTGACTTGCACCTTGTTGAACAGTATAAGCTGGATTTATGTGCTATGAGATGATGAATCAGGGTTGAGTCATTTCACATATTAGCATTTCATACCAGCTGAAATGGGACAATTAATTAAGATAATTTCTACAACATGTGTAATTGTTCCTATACATCTCGGGTAAGGAAATACTACAACTTCACTATGTCATAGTAAGTCTGAGCATCCAAATATCTTTTAAAGCATTCAGTGAGATTTATGATCATCTTCTCTTTATTACTAAAATTAGGCACCAGCATACAATGGAGGTGCCAGCACCTGACGTATCTAGAACAACACTTAAACCCACACAGCCATGCCCCTTACACGTGCACTCTTATACAAGTGGTGCATCTGGAGATGATTTTTCTCCTTTTTGTAGTTCCTGGAAATATTTCTCATCAATTCAATATAGTTAAGGAAAGCATTCTGCTGTTAAATATGCTCAGTCAGATTATGCTGCCAGTAAACAGGGAACACAGGGCCAGTGAGACCCAGAAGAGGTAAAGTCTGTCCTTCCTCCTGAGCCACAGAACAGGATTGAGGCAGTTTGCGAGTGCAGGAACTTGAAATGAGTTGTCAGACTCACTTTCTCTTTTCTCCCAATTGCTAAAGGTGATGAGCAGGATACAACCAGTGAGATAGAGAGGTCTTAAAAGCTGATGAAAGAAAATCAGGGAGCCTTCCCGGATGTTCCGTGCCAGCTGCACTCCATTCATTTGTGGACTGCAGCAAAAAGGGATCTCTGCTGGCTCCCAGGAACTGCACCCTGTGCCAGACCCACCCCCTGGCCCCTGCTCAGCTCTGTGTGCAGGTCATGTCACCAACCTCAGTATTTTATGCAGCCTCAAGCAGTATTGCAACTCTGTGCTGCTCTGGAGCAGTCCTTGAGCTACAGACCCTTGCCTCAGCATTCAGAATTCCTGGCAGAGCCCAACAGCTCCTGGACCTTCCTGAGTGCTGAAGCACCTTGAGCTCTTCCATAACTCACTCCGTGTCCTTTCCACAGCAGGCTCAGTATGAACAGCACCTTCTCAGATTGATATTCACAGCACAGTGTTTTGAGGTAATTACATTAGATTGGGGCCCTCCTTCTTCAGTTATTGGTTTGGCAATTAAAAAGCATTAACTAAGAAAGTCAAAGATTGGTAGGTTTACTGAGTGACTGAATATTTATAAGTATATTGTGCTTTAAATTATTCCTCAGCTTTCAAGAGAAACTATTATAATGGGCATTAATGTATTACATTCAGCACTTCCTCCTATTAGATCCTAATGTAATGGGATGATTTTCTTCCTTCAAGAGTAGTATTTGTATCAGCAGAAGAGAGAAAAGCCTTTATTCCTTTCTTCTGTGGGTTATTTGGGATAACTCTGTAGTTCATTCTTACAATTAGCTATTAAAGCAGTTGGTAGTTCAACTCAGCTAAGTGGACTGAAATCTCACACAAGTTTGAACAACGTCCATCAAGTGATGGTCTGCAAAATTTAATGATTCAGTGATGGGAAAATAAATAAGAAATAACAAAAAAATACCTCCCCAAAACCCAGACCCTTAGAAAACACATGGTGTTAAAAAACTACGTTCCAGTGTGAGATTTCAAGGCGTGTATTACTCCAGACAGATGAATTCACACAGCCAATTGTCATTACATGATAATTGTATTACTTAGATTTGCATTTTGTGGGGGGCCTATTATTTCATGTTTTAGAACACATTTTCTCATTCTCTAAGCTATAAAACATTGCAAATAAGATTTGCTGGGTGGGTGTTGGAGTTTTTAAATTACAACTTTGCTCTAAGGCAAGTAAAATGAAGAACTGTCCATCTATGGGGAGGGAGGGGACACAAGAACAGCATAACCATGACCAGCTCGTCCCAGCAGATTTCTTCTTCAGGTTACAGAATTCTTTAGGAGAAAGACACTCCCTGAAAACGAAGAAAAAGACCCTCTTTAGTGAAAAAGACTTCTAGTGTAAGGTAGCGTGGGAAAACTCTTAGTACTATCTGCCATGGCTAAGCCTAAAGAGCCCTGTAGAACCTCCACACCAGGACCAAGTGCAGGACTTCCATTCTGCAAGACCTTTGTGTTCACCAAAACATGACTTAGTAATTGCTGGTAAGAGTCTTGTACTAAACAGCTTAATTTTGGTATGTTCTGCCATATAGATGTGCCACAGACTCGTTTTCTAATTAATGAACAGCCATCTGAACTGTGCTCTGGGATGATGTACGCTCATGTGTTTGAGATTGTCTCACGCTGAAGCCTAAAGAACTTTCATTAATTCTCCTTTCTGCGCTTGTGAGTTTGGGTATAGCAGCCAGAATATCCAAACAAGGAGCTCTTTGAATTTTCCCCCCCCAATTTTTGCAGACCAAAGTGGCACAGGTAGTCGTGTCACAGCCATCAACTGTCCTGAAGCTGCACCAGTTCTGAGGCTGTGCTTTGAAACACAGATAAAGTCCTTGACTAATGCTGTAAATTCAGGTTCTGTCAGGGAACTTTGAAATGCAGGATTTGGCTCAGAACAGATTTTCTTCCAACATATAAACATTTCAGTCTTTTCTTGGATTTCATTGTCTCCCATTTGTTGCAATTTAATCCAGGGACAGGGTCCTTTCGAATGGCCCCTTCGATGGCTTCTCTGCCTCATCCCTCCATTCACTCTGTCACTTGTGAAACCATTAAAAACCTCTTTTGATCTCAGAGGCCACAGCGTGTCAGTAACAGGGACCTCCTTCCCCTTGTTCGCCATTTTCCATCCCACACCAGACTGGAACCACTTTGCAGCTCAGAACAGGCTTTCGAAGACTCAGGAGGAATGGACACATTCCAGCCTCACAGATCACACTGCAAATGTGAGTTCCAGCAGAGAGAAAAAACGCTTCACAGTCTGTGACAGAACAGAGTAGTCTTTCCAAAATTTCATGGGTTGTATGGGTTGTTACCTATTTTTCCAAATTCTTTACATGTATCCCAATTTTCCCCACACCACATTCTTATTGGTTTTGCTGAAGTCTTTGACCAGTAACCAAAACAGCAACTAAGGTTCTACTTACAGTTGCCAAGGAATTATTCTGTTGGTTTGTCCCTGCTTTGTTGCTGTTTAAGATTAAATAGGTTTGGATACCAAAACACTGCAACCACAGATTAGAATTTTCGGAATTACCCTCCTTCTCTTTCCCATGGGAGAGGCAATGTCTTCCAGCTGTGAGGTCAGTATGTGGTAACAGCACCACTGATGCAGGGCTGTGGGTTACCCCAAGTTCTCCCTGTTCTCCTGGGAAGATCACCCCAAATTGCAGTGCAAAATGTTGGGGTCCCCTCAGAGTATCTCAAGTTCTCATTCCTTTCTGGCTTCCCTGTGAAATTTCTCTCCTGGCATCTTTGCTCCCCAGAGTCATGCCCAAATTCCCTACTTAAAGAATCGGGCAGAGAACACTTAAACACTTAAAGAATCGGGCAGAGAACACCTCTTTGGAGACTGATCCCTTCAGCTGCTGTGTTCAACCTGCTCTTGTTGTCACTGATGTTCATGGGTTGCTTGATCAGAACTTCTGACCAGGGTTGCACTTCTTCCAAAGGAACAAGTTGTTTGGGTAATTTGGCTGTTTATTTCCTGGAGAAGAGAAACACTAATCGAGGTCCATTCTGTCTGGGACAAGGGTTTGGTCATATTTTGCATATGCCCATTAAAACATCCATGTAATATGGATAAATTTATTTTGTCAGTGAATAAATATATATACACACACACACACACATCTCCTCTAAAATGACTCTTGTGTGAAACCTTAGACTTAAGTTCTACTTTTCCTGAAACCCACAGAAATATGAATTTAGTGCTTGAGGACCGAAGGCTGATTACTAGAGGAAGGGAAGTGCTCACACCAGGCAAAGCAAAAGTCCCACAGAAAACACATTCATGCTGTTTGCAGAGTCCCATGTGTCAAAATTTTGTTAACTTTAATTGCAAGTCATGACAGGAGTCAAAATTAATCTGCCGAGCTACTTTTCACATGTATTCACATCTGCACACCAGTGATACCAAACTGCATATCAAACAGTTTTATAAAACTGATTAGAGCTCTTCATGTGAGCAGTTGTTGAGTGACTTGGATTTGTAAACACTTGAAAAAATTTTTGCAACTTAAGGAAATCTTATTATGATTGGGGAAAATTCCTATCCTTTCTCCTCATGCTAGGCAGCCAGAAAACAAGGATGCTTTAAATTCCTTCAATTTAAAGGAGTTTGAGGTGTGCTTTGAAATGAGAAATGTATTTCCTCTTCCTGCCTCAGCTTCCATTTACTCTGAATGGCTGAAGTGACTCTAAAAATGTTTTATATTTAACAGAAAAATTACCTGCAAACAGGTCAAACACAGAAATTTCCGAGATGTGAGTATGTTTATTCCTTCCCTGCCCAGCTGCTTCTATGCCACTTATGAGACAGAAGTGGTGCCCCTGTGTTATGAAGGAAGTCCAAACCCCACCAGCCTTCCAGGTGGTTGGGAAAGGAGAGGAACAGACGAGAGGAAATATGGTTCTCATTCCCTTCTAGGGGTAAACCCAAGGATAAGTGGGACAGCACACAGCCTTGGTGGACACAGTGAGTCTCCCACGAACCTGCTCCTTCCCCTGCCCCTGTGTTTTCCTCACCACATGGTCATTCAGAGGTAAATAAAGCACAAAAATCTTTTAGCACTTCAGTTTTAATCAGTTTCCCCAAACAGTTTCCAGTCAAGTGAAATACAACCCAGGTACGTCTGAGCTATTTACAGCATCCAGGAAGCCCCACAGCAGGGCACAGGCAAGGCAGGCGCTGGAGCCCAGCCCTGCCCTCAGTCCCACTGCCGAGCTCTCTGCCAGCAGCCCCAGCCCCAGAGGGGCTCTCATTCCTTGCATTTTTAAGGGAAGCAGTTCTGACACTTCACAAAAGCAGAACCAACACTTGGTTGTTTTTCCTCTTCTATCAGCAGGTGACTTTGGGCTGACTTGAAATGGGACTTGTAATGAAAAATAGCCACTTTTGCTCTGCAGCCTCTGATTACTCAGAGCCATTAAGAAACTCTCGTGGAAAGGAAAAGCTGCAGCGTTATTTTCATTTCTCTTTTCCCTTGTTGGGAACCCACACAGCATCCAAGGCTCTGCCTTCGTGCACGCTGAGCTGGATCTGTAAAACAAAGTCTGTACACCGCACTCCATCTAACGAAGCTGTTTGAGGCAAATAACCCCCTGAGACCCTTTGAGATTTTCCCTCCTCTTATTTCTTCCCCTTTTTAATTCCATCCCAGCAATCGCTGGTGCTCTGGCTGAATGCAAGGCCCTTCCTCTTCAGAAGCTGATTGTAGCAAGACTTAGATTCTACCCCTTTTGAAGAAAAATGCCTCTTGACAGCTCTTTGGAAAGAAGGGGGAGTTCTGTGCAGGGGTGACACTGGCAGAAAGAGTTGGCTCTCACCGTTTCTTGAAGCTGCATAATGAATGAAATGTTTAACAGAGGAGAGGATGTAGGGCTGGCAACACGTATTAGTTAAAGGGCTTTTTGAAGCCATCTGTCCACCAGCTTTAGCACTACTGAATGAAAATTCGTTGTGAAAGCAAAAGGGACAGACACTCTAATCTTCCAGCTCTTCATCCTCCACTGCAAGGCAGCCAAAGGCACTTGCAGTGCTCAGGGAAGGAATGAGCTCCTCGCTAAGGGAGGGGTGCTCTACCCTCCTTTTAAATGGTTCTGCTCACAGTACTTTTATCAGTTAACAGTATTTACAAATGCAAAGTACCAAGAAGGACTGAAACAACAAAAGCCAGCTGTATAAAAATCAGCTACCCCTGATGTGCACTTCAGAGGGCAAATTAACAGGATTTTAGATAAACCAAAGAGAGCTGCGGTCTCTTTTCCAAAAATAAAACCATGGTTTAGTGTGCCAGAAGTCCTGACTTTTGGCTCCTCTCTTTAATCACTGAACGAAAACTTCCCTGCCATGGCTGGCCCTGCTGATGCTCATTTTGGAGATACCTTTCTTGATGATTTATGCTCACCTCTATTTCTGCACAGACTGAAGGACAGAACAATCCCCGTAATGTGGGGATAATTTGTGGTATTTGCTCTTCACAAATAAAAAGCTTTCTAGTTGCTCAGTAAAACTGAGATTCGCTAAGAGTTTACAAACAGTTTATTTAAGAGTTTATGAAACTACCAAACAACAGTGCAAACTGCAGACTTCAGAACTCTCTGCCATCACACTTGTAAGCAAAGACTGAGAGCCAGAGATGGTTTCACACACAACAGCACATGAGGACACAGCTACTCTCTGATGAATCATACTTGAGACCTGCTGTTGATTCAACACAAAAGAGAAGGAGCCCATGTTGAACCACTAACCCTATATTGCCAAATGTGGGAAAATGACGTGTTAATTTATGCAACAGGATCTGAAGAGCAATGGAAAAGGAAAGAAAACCATCCCAGCAAATGTCTTGGGTGTGCTCTGGCCTACTGGATCCGTGCACCTGGCAAATCAGCAAACTAAAGCAAACAAAAGTGGGAAGTAAGTTCATGTTTCTGAAGAAAAGAAAATAAGAGAATTTCCCTCGCCCCCATTCCAAGCTTGCATTATTATACTTTCCCAGGGCTATTCCATGGTAGTTGTTACCATCCTTCAGAGCCATTGTTTAGACAGCTTGAGCAGTGGCTGCACAATGAAGGAGATATTTATGCAGTTGAAACTGTGCTGTACAAGTGCATCTTTGGTCCTAATTTCATCAGGAAGAGATTACATGGAGACAGTTAAAATGGATATAGAGATGAAGGAAAAATAAGTCCTTGAAAACTTTGTCCCCAAATATTAAAAAGTAGCATTTGAGCAGGGTATTCTCTAGGTGGCACCTCGCTGTTCAGGTTGCATGGTTTGCTCTCTGGAGCCCAAATGGCTCCTGCAAAATTACAGCCTGGACAAGAGACTGTGGAGCTCCAGCCCTGCTAACAGAATATTTTGCAATCAGCTTGCAAAGAGCCTGTTTGTGAATGACAATGTGTACGTGTGTGACAAGAAGAAATAAGGCACATTTGGAAATGTGTGGGCTCTGCTGGCAAAGCAGTGAGAGCCTGTGCGTGGATCACGTACCTGAGGGGACCTGGGGCCTGAACCACCAACAGGGACTGATGTGGTCCCACATGGGTGGGACACAAGAGGCAAAGCTGGTAGGAGCCCCAAGGAATTCAGAATTAAGGCACTGTGGGGAGTGACCAGCTTCTCTCCTAAGGGGCCTGGAAAGCTGCTTTGAGGGCTCTGGAAAATCTGAGTCCACGCTTGGCTGGAAGAGCATGAACAGAGAGAAGGACTTGCAGAGCTGGGAATGTTTAGCCTGGAGAAGAGATGGCTTTGGGGAGACTTCTTTGCAGCCTTCCAGTACCTGAAGGGGGTTTATAAAAAGGAGGAAGAGGTGCTTTTTATACAGGTAGATGGTGATAGGATAAGGGGGAGTGGTTTCAAGCTGACAGAGGGCAGGGTTGGAATAGATACTGGGAAGGGATTCTTCCCTGTGAGGGTGGGGAGGCCCTGGCACAGGTTGCCCAGAGAAGCTGTGGCTGCCCCTGGATCCCTGGAAGTGTCCAAGGCCAGGTTGGACGGGGCTTGGAGCAACCTGGGCTGGTGGAAGGTGTCCCTGCCCATGGCAGGGGTGGAATGAGATGAGCTTTAAGGCCCCTCCCCACCCAAATTATTCTGAGATTCTCTGATTCTATGGTCTTTAAAGATCTGGAGGAGTGGTTTTAGGGAGGAAGCTGGAGAGCTGTGTGGCCCAGAGTGCAGCACACAGGAACAGCTCCCAGACACAGCACTTTGCTATTACCATTGCTTTATTTATTACCATAGATCAAAATATTTATCTGCAAAGCACAGGTTTATTGAAGAGCTTAGTCCTTTGCTGTACTCAGTGTACCTAATAATTACCAGCCTTTTCAAAACAGGACATTACAGAGAAATAAAGGAAAAAAAATCCTAAAGGTAAAAGGTACCATCAACCAATTTGATACCAGCCTGAGCAGGTGTGTGTGTGTGTAGTAGACTTCAATCCACTGCTGGGGAAAAATGGTCATTCTGACCTGTGTGCTACTTTCTCCTCTTTATTTAATTTAAACAGGGCTTAACAGAACAGATTAAAGCGCAATATAATGATATACAGAGAACGTGCTTTGTCCGAATGGAAATGGGTTTGGAAGGAACAGTCGTATAAAACAAAATGTGTATTCTTGTTTATGTGAAACAAGTATCTGCAGACTAAAATGACTGAAAAGTATCTATATGGGTCTATTTAAAACTGGAAAGAGAGAGGCAATTTGAAAAATAACTATTTTATCTGCTAGCAAGCTGATAAGGGAAGTGATGTGACTGAATGTTGCTTTTGTCTGAAAGCAACCGAAAAGATAAGAACCAGAATCCTTGCAGGGATGTGTGGCCAGGCTGCATTACTAGCTGGACACAACTTAAAAAGCCCAACCCCTCACTAAAATGGCAAATTACTTACTTGGCAAATACAGAAACATAGCCCTTGGTTGTGCCAGCTGCAGCCCCAGCGCCACGGAGGCACCTGAACAAAGGGCTTTCAGAGCGCTGTAACCGAGGCTGCCCGGCCCTCAGGATGCTCAGGTGTAGGGAGGGGATGGAGGGGCCTCCCGAGCGCCAGACAGAGACAAATTCACAGGCAGTAAGCGAAGCACTTTGCTGGCATGTGGACGTGGGTTCCGGGGGCAGAAGACAATCACTGGCAGGTAATAAAGGAGGCATTTATGCGATATGTCAGCGGTT
Organism: Oxyruncus cristatus; assembly: GCA_013399855.1. Taxonomy (NCBI): domain Eukaryota; kingdom Metazoa; phylum Chordata; class Aves; order Passeriformes; family Cotingidae; genus Oxyruncus; species Oxyruncus cristatus. The sequence continues at coordinate 98,015 of VXAY01005699.1, forward strand.
AGTGCAAAGCTTAAAAGAAATGAGATCATGTGGCGAGATAGCATTCTGTGCCTCTCCCCCGGGGGCAGCAGCATTACTGTTATTACTGTGAGCCATTGTTACCGCTACTTCTTTGAAATAAAACGTGCCACAGGCCCGTCAGCTGATACTTGTGCGATCGCAGCGATCAGGAATCGCGGGCTCCGCAATATTCAGCTCCGGTTACGCTGCGCAACCACCACACAAGTGTGCAGCTTGGAGACAGGCAGATCCCGGGAATAAAAGCCCTCAACAAGCCTTGCACAAGACCCCCATCACCCAGATCTTGCTCCACTCTGAGCCTTCCAAAGTTCATAATAAAAAGAACATGCCGAAGTAAGAACAGGTTGATACAACAAGCCTCACTTGCCCTCTTGGCATAGGCAGTGTAGCTACAGCATTTCAGCTCAAGAAGGCCAGAAGAGATGAAGATTGTCCCGTTCTCCATGCCCCATTTAGACTAATTTTTCATTTATTTTCTGTATTTTATATAGAAAAAATAGCTCTAAAATAATCTTTCATTTGAACAGCAAATCTAATGGCTCGTTGTCATGGACATGGCAGGTACATATTGAGAAAGAACATCCTGAGCAACACATTCTTCATTCTTAGAACATGGAGAAAACATCGCTTAGTGAAATGATGTAGACACGGAAACATCTGAATTTATTTGACATTTAAAATTCATTTTAATGGTGGCAAAAATGCCAAATTAAAAAAGTAATGGGAATGCTCTTCTTTATTTTTTAAGTTTAAAATGAAACCCATATATCACAACTGTACTTTAACACCCTAAACCACCAAACAATTGAAGAACAGATGAGCACCTTCCAAGACTAAACTGTTGTATATCTATTAAAACTCCTGTTAAATCACTAAACCCAGGGTTTTAAAAGCTACCCTGTCAGCACATCATCTAATAGGTCATTTCAGCTATGGTTTAATTATGTCCAACTAATGGTAGAATCCCAGAACCCCAGAATGCTTTCGGTTGGAGGGAACTTAAAGCTCATCTTATTCCACCCCTCTGCCACTATCCATCCCCCCTTCCACTAGACCAGGTTGCTCCAAGCCCCATCCAGCCTGGCCTTGGAAGGTAGGAAGGTTTAACCATGCCAAAAAGTGTTAAGCAAATGAAACAAAACCCCAACCAACCAAACACAGGACAGTGGGAATGTTTGTATTTATCCCTCTGTGACTTGCCTTTGAGTTTTCATCAAAAGCCTTTGCCTCTAACTTGCATCAGTTTTTTGTGACTGCCATTTTTTTGGTGATAACTGAATTACCTCATTTATTGAATGGAAATTGTTTTGGCTCGTGGACTCCTGGTCATGAGTCAATGATGTAAAAGCAAGGATTACTAGATGGAACTAAATGTCCAAACTGTGGGAAAAACATGCTACTTGTTTCCTATTAAGCACACAGAGTTAAATAAGGGAGTCTATAACAGCACCAGAGCTCTATAATAACATCAGGAAATAGAGAAACTTCCTCATAAGGACCCTTGGCCAATTTAGGAAAGAGTTTATGTTTAGTTTCTCAAACACTTCTGCAAAGATATTTCCAAAATACTCCTGGATTCCTATTGAACTACCTGCCAGGACTGGTCCCAGGGCAGTATCTATCACTAATAATATCCGGACCACCCCAACTTCCCCCTTTCATCTGGAAAGGTCAAATGTGGAATCAAGGCAACGTGCACAGTCACAGATTCATTCCTTTGCTTCTCTGAACTTTGCAGTTACATGAGAGATGAGCGAAGAACATCCTTCAGCCCAACAGCTACTGAGTTTATTTCTTTACTCTCTGGGGAGCAATTTATTGCACGTGTAGAACATGTTTCATTTAGTAAGAGATCCTACAGCTGACAGACTTGCACTGGGGCCCCAAACCACACTAAAGCTAAAGGTGAAGTGCACTAAAGCATCTATTTCCATCGGCTTGTACGTTGTGAAATATTTCTCATGATCAAACTCCGTAGAATAAGCCAACAGGCTTTTATGTATATTAGAATCAGCCCCATTTTGCTAATCACGCGTGGTCATAGTTTTCTCTCAGGACAGTTTAAAACCTCCCAGTCAGGTGTGAGTGCATGGAAGGAGTGAATTGAATATGTTTATGCCACATTTGTGATTAAGAGCTCTTACTCAGCTGCCTGCCAGCTATGTTCAAATTGGCATTTTATCATGGACCTCTCTCCTGAAGGGCTGGAAAGAGGACCCCAAGAAGAAGACAAGGTGTGGTGCTTGTGATGGAATGTGTTTCCCAAATCAAGAGCATTCAGGTGCAGAGGGGCTTACTGAAGAAACAGTCAGGTTGAGGCTGGAAAGCAGCAGTGATGCTGGGCCAAAAAATTAAGGAGTTTTGTTGATCACTTCACTTGTTTCATTACTAACTTGAAATGTTCCACTGCAGAAAAATGTTGGAGCACTTCACATCAAGAGGAAGCCAAAGGTAGGTTGCTGTACAGTGACAGGGAAAAGTGTGTGTTCCTGCTGTGACAAGGAGAGGGGGAGCAGGGCAATATAAATTTGGGTGGAACCTTCCACTAGACCAGGTTGCTCCAAGCCCCATCCAGCCAGGCCTTAGAAAGTAAGAAGGTTTAACCATGCCAAAAAGTATGAAGAAAATAAAAAAACCCAACCAACAAACCCAAACCAGTGGGAATGTTTGTATTTATTCCTCTGTGACTTGCATCTAAGTTTTCATCAAAAGCCTTTGAATCTGACTTGCATCAAATTTTTGTGACCGCCATCTTTTTGGCAATAATTAATTACATCATTTATTGAATGGAAATTGGTTTTGCTCATGGACTCAGTGCAAAAGTGGGCAGGAAGAGACAGAATAAGCTGATTCATTGTGTAGAATATGAAATAGTTAAGGAATTTCAGACAGTAAAAAGTGAGGGATAACAGATAAGCCAGTCATAATGTTGGATCCTGGGTGGGGGAAATTAGTAAGATATTAATAGAGGGACAGGATCGGGCTGGGGGTGGGAGTGCTCAGCTCTCAACTGGGAAAGCTGAAGGAGGAAGAAAACCTGCCTACCTTGGACAGAGGAAAGGAAAGCAATCAGCAAAGTGAATGGCAACTCTGGTTAGCACAGCAGCGAGGGAAGGAGATGCTGGAGACCAAGAAGAATTAGTGAGATGGGCTGTAAGAAAAGAAAAGGCAAGGGCATAAAACTCAGAGCAGAGCAATTCCATAACAGCAAAAGAAGTGTGATCATGAGCCAGGCAATTGCCTGTGTTCCTCCTCTGCTGGAAAGGAAGGAAGTTGAAGATCTGTAACCCAAATTAAACTCCTTCTTTCTTTTTAACCTGTCCTAGTCTACAGTTCTATTATATTCCTTAGCTCACTTTATTGTATTTCATTTTGCTCATGGCATCTTTGACTGGTAAAAGCACACAAGACCTATGACATGAGAGGTTTTGACTGGACATAATCCCTTAGGGATTGGGTGCCACTCACCGCAGTCCTTGCTGAGTTTGTACATGGTGTATTAATGACCCAGAGGACGCTCATTCCTCTTACTGCCCTGTCTGTTAATTTGGGGGGTTTCCCACCATGCCTATCTCCACTCTCTGGAGCAAAGGTTCCACCAATAACTTCTAAAGTCACCAAGTGTGAGGGACAAACCCAGAAAGAACCAGAAATGGCAGAGCTGTGTTTCCCAAGGCAGAAGATAACTGACAGCTCCCAGTAAGCAGGGATATCACCCTGTGGGTTTATTGACTCCTTCAAGCAAAAACTGCTTTAAATCATGTGTTTCAGATAAGAAGCCTCTGGGGTTGGTGACCAGTCCCAAAGAGGACAACCTCTGCAGTTCTTCTGAGACTGAACTAGGCTGCAGAAAACAAAAGAAGAAAAGGTTTCAAATTCATTACTCAACAGCCTACTTCTCTTATCTGATCCCCCTCAAATCTCAAATCTCACTGGACGTGACTTCTCTTATCCTGCTTTTGGCCCAGACTCACAGCCTTACCTACAAGGAATCAAAGAAAGACCTTCTAGAACAGCAGCTCTGGCACTGCCCAAAGATCTAGTCCTTCAAAACTGATTGCCGTAAACTGTGACATTTGCTAGAAATTCCCTCTACATCCCTAGAATTCTGGGAATAATTTCCAATTGCTGGAAAGCTGTTGAGTAATGAATTTGAAGTGTTTTCTTTATTCATTTGCTGCAGCCCAGCTTCAGTGGCCTCTAAGAAACTTTTAAAAAGCTAGTGGATTAAAAATTAGCATGAAGCTCACTCATTAGTTCATAATAACAGATTTAAAACATTCTTTTTCAAGATATAATTCTATTAAACATTAAAAATTGCAGCCTGAAAGACAGTGGGCAGCCTGATATGGACTCCCACACACAAGACTCCTACTTGTCTCCTGCAACAGGGTATCTGACCTTGATTTTCATTACGTTTTCAGCCTGGGACAAATAACTCACTTTGTGGTTAATTATCTTGCACTGGGGTCCATGACAGTGGTTTGAGTGTAGAGCACTTGTGGGCAAAACCAGATCCATTAGAGTCTCACCGAGGACAGGAGTAGACCTAAGCCTAAGAATTTACCAACTCACTCAACATAATTACTGCAAGCACAAGGCAGGCAGGCATGGAAGGAGGAAGAAAAGGATCTTTTTTTTCTTTCCTTCCCCTGCAAAGTGCCTGGTTATAAATGGATGGCAGTGCCAAAGTGAGAGCAACCTGAAATTCCTGTATAAGGAGATAGGGTTCTGTAGGTTCCCAGTCTTCAATTTCTCCTTCATGTTTGTGACTTAATAAATACCTGAGCAAACCTGCAAGTAATTAGTGAACAGTTTAAGCAGGGCTTTTCTTTTGGAAGAGGTGGAAAGTTCAGGTTGTGTTGTGTCAGAAAGGTAATGAGCAAATAATGGGGAAAGTGGTCAGAAGATGCAAGGGATACAATGGCAAGAACTGAAAGGCATTTTTGAAGCAGCAGTTGCTACACAACAGACAAGTCGTGGCATAGAAGCCCTAACAATTAGAGAGAATCCTAATTGCTTTTCAAACATATTGAGAACAGCCTTGCAGTTTAACACACAGATTAAGTGCATGGAAAAGAGGCAACCTCTGCAGGATGGCAGGTTCCTTTGGCAAACATGCCGAGTCTCACCTGAGCTAAACTCACCAGGGCCGGGCAGAAACGGTGCAGTTCCAATGCAAAGCTGGGTCACAACGGTGCTGGAGATACAACGGATCAGCCACGCTCCAGCCAGGGTGCCAGTGACACCAAGGGTGGCTGTTCAGAGGTCCTGGCCCCTGTGGCTGCAGGAGAGGCTCTGCCTTTATGCACAGAGGGGCTTTCAGAGGTCAGACCTCGCTGGCCAGAGCCATGAGCCTGGTGAGGAGCTGTCCATGGCAGAGCAGCCCTGGGCTGCCCAACGGGCTCAGCTCCTGTCTCCAGTAACACCCTGGTGTTCCCTCAAGCTCACGTGATAAACAGAATCACTGAATATTCTGAGTTGGAAGGGACCACAAAGATCATCGAGCCCAGTTCTTAAGTGAATGGTTCATACCAGGGCTCAAAATCACAACCTTGGTGTTATCAGCACCATGCCCTGACCAACTGAGCTATTAGTGTGGGACTCTTGGCTTTCAGACACTTGGATGCAGGTAGGACTAGTCCTACATTTAGAATCTCCAAAGGGTCAGATCTACTGCAGTAGCTTCTGCCTCATTACAAGGCCAAGTTAAAGTTTTAGCCAGATGAGATAGATCATTCAGAATACTCCAGATGGTTTTGGCTGGTACTTAGTGTTAACTTAGTGCAGCTTTAAGCTACCGCAGTGGGACTTGTTACCGACTGTCCCTGTGTATTCCCCTACACAACAGATGTATTCCCATATACAACAGATACTCCTCTAGCTTGTCCCCACCTGCATATAACGTTACAACTATTTTGTCTGGTGTAGGAGTCCCAGAAAGTAGCTACTCAATAAGAGACACCACAATCAAACCTGTGTGGGCTGGAAGGAGTGCTGATTTTGGCTAAAAGAGAAACCATATCAGTACAAACCCATCTTCCTTTGGATTGTCATACACTCCCTGACTCTTGTTGGGAAATAGCTTCAGCTTGAGAAATTAAAGAGGCCAAAGCAGTGTTTGTTCTTCCCCACATCAAACAAGGTGCAGTTCAGTTCCATCCTGTTGTCTCCTGGGTGAAGGGTGTTTCCATACAGCCAAATTGTTCTTTGACTGGGATGCTTGAGAGCCTCTTTAGAGATGACAATTTTCCCTCTGATAAAAATTGATGCAGAGACCACCAGGACCTGAGCCAAAGTTTTGCATGTGGCTTCTGCTGCCACAACCAGTCTGCATCCAAATTTCTGGAGATCTACAGGTCCTGTGGAGGCTGCTGGGTTTCACTCTGTAGTTCCCAGTGAGAGCAGGAGCTGCCTTCCAAAGTCTGCCTCTTGTGCAGCCCAGAATGGACGTGAAAACAATCAGGGCAATCCCAGTGCCGTCAAGCGCTGCTACTATTAAAGCCTTTAAAAGTTCAAAATACATATTCCCTTAAAAATAAAAAAACAGTCACCTTTTCACCGTGAGATATCTGCCAGCCACTACAAAATGAATGTGTAGATTCTCTTTAAAGACAAGTGACATGATCTGATAGGCTTATTTATTGCCAAGCAGATGTGGTCACCAAAAGCAGCCTGTGCAGGTGCCACCCTTTCAGTTTGACAGCAGAATTACCCAAACTCTTTTTGGGTTTTGGTACCACCACTATTCCCCGAGATCTGCAACCTCAGCAACCAGGGCTGGGAGGGAGGAGAAGAGAGACTGAACAAATCTGACCTTTCAGTCAGTTTTCCACACCAAGTGTTGAGCTGTCATGGGGAGAGTGGACTTTTTGGTCCTTGACATCCTGTCTACTCGCATGTGCTTGAATTAAGAGGCAGGTGTGACTCAACTCTGGGTGTTCACACCGTCACAGAGCATCCCCCATGTGTTTCTACCTGTGGGAAGTTACTGTAAGGTAAGTACAATTATCTTGCTAATATTTATGCCAAAGTAGTATTTTAATATCTGTATAAAACATTTCCCACAACTAGCTGAAGATGTGCAGGTCCTGGACAGATTGAATTGAATAATTATTAAATTATTAGTAGTATTTATTACATCAATTATATTAGTTCTTTAATTTAGGATTGGCAGGTCTGTGAGTTCTGGGAGAGGCTGCAGTAGGATTCTCACACTGTGCTCTGCTTTGCCAGTCCAGCTCCCAGCTCTGGGATAGCAGAGCCAGCCAGCTTCCCTGCTCCCACTGAGCCCCAGTTGGCTGTTTCCTGGGAGACTGAATCCCTTATTTTCAGGGTACCTTCCTCAGTAGCCCCAAGAAGGATTTGTTCAGTGCTGTTCTGCAAATACTTTAAATATTCAGTTTGCATCAGCTTTATTGAAGTCTGTAATAAAGCTTTTCAACATTTCAGCACTTGTCCAGTTTCACTTGGAATTTACTTGAAGTATTAAAAAGAAATTAGTGCAAACATGACCTGTGCCTATGTAAATATTTGCCCTTGTTTGGTAAACGTTTATATATATATATAATTTCTGAAAAGCTCTTCTTACTGTGGCAATTTCCAGGTTTTAAAAAGAAAAAAGGATCTTTCCTCCCTGCTTTATTCGCACTGTTACAGGAAATTAGTGGTTAAGCAAACTTTTTTAAAAAGGCTTAACAAAGCACGTTTTGCAAGTTTAGTTTTGAATGAACTTGACAAATTTGGAAAGCAAACATCCCCGGAGTTTGACTAATTTTGGAGTACCAGGGAAAGCCTCCTTTGCTGTTTGAATTTTAAAGATTGGCCAAAGTCTGATGTCAGCTGCCTTGTTCTGCAGCCTGTCTTTGAATCCTCTTAGGAAAGTCAGGGATACCCACAAACAATAGAATTAAAATCTGTCTTTAGGACTGGCAAACCATTCAGAGCTCTGTCTAGCTGCTTAGCATAGACTGTGCTAGGCCTCAAGAAGAGAATAGGCCCCTAAAGAAGCAATAATTTTCAGATTGTTGTGTACAATGCAGTGATAAAGCTCCCTGTCACATTTTTCTTCCCAGTTACTGAAGTTCCCATTCAGATGAATTGTCACAGCTTCTTCAATCCAAACAAGCACCCTTCCGGCCTTGTTTGCATTAAAATGTGATAAAACTAAAGGTGACTTTAGCACAGCTGTGCAGAAAAGTGGATTAGGTCAAAGTGACAGCGTTTGTTAGGCCTCGCCACAAAGGTGGTTCAAGATTTGTCTAGAGCGCTAATGTGGGAGAAGCAGAAGTTTCTTAAACCCAGACATTTGTAATAAGGCCACAAACAAAAAATAGTATTTCTTTCATCCCCACACAGTTTCCCAATGGCAGCAGGCCAGCCTGTTGACCTGTTGTCACAGAAAAATTTGGAGTGGCACCACAAAACAAAGTGTCTTCTCTTCTCTGTCATTGCCGGCGGCCGTCACGCAGAACCCGGAGAAGGCAGGGCCAGCACCTCCCAGACACACATCAGGGGCTCCAGAGCTCTGCTCTCACACCCCAAACCACAACACTCAGCTGTTTTAGAGGGAGAAAGAAGGAAAGCCTCTTTTTCTTATTCCTGGAGAAGCAGCGATCACCAGTCCTTCAGCCAAGAGGGCATTTCTCGCTTCACCATCATTTTGGATCCTACTTCTATTTTATTTTAAGGGGAAACCCCACTGAAGCAAAAAGCCCTGGGAAACAGCACCTTTTGCATGCCACCTGCTGGCAACTGTTTGTATTTGGCTAAACGGGGGGCAGAGCATCATTTTCTCCATGACAAGAGACACTTATGATGTCAAAGGCTGGCAGAATAATCACTACAAGTCCCATGAATGAGCACATTGGGGTATCTGAGTGGAACCAGGGACAGGTCACCAAAACCTACATTCTCTCTATAACTCTGTTATTTATTTCTTCAGCTCATTTATGATTTCTAACACAGAAGACAGAGATATATCATTAATCTTTACAGTGCCCAAAAACTCTATAGAAATACAGGGGTTAATACCTCACATTCTACCTGATGCACTTTTATCGCTCAAAGGTAACAGAAAGCTTCCACATTTATGGGCTTTATTTTTCAACCCAAATTTTACAGTCAGCTGTCATTATTTCCATGCCCTGCACTAGTGTGACTTCCAGAAAATGTGGCCCCTCAGCAGGGATGTGCCACAGGGTGCTGCTACATCACGTGGGACCAAGAACAACTACTGGGGTGAGGGAGCTCCCTGTGAGGTTGGACTGAAGAAAAAATAATAGGGGGCACTTTAAAAACTTCACAGTAAGTCAGAGAAGTAAGAAATGTCTGAAAAAGAAAGCCCTGCATTAGGTAATTCTTGTTAGCAGCAGAAAACACTCATTTTATAACTTATATTGGAGCATATGAAAGGTAATGGTCTGCTACTTTGATGCAGGTCCCTTGTACAGTGCCTTGCACAGTCCCAGTGAATGCAAAGCAGAAGGATATTTTTATTTTTACATGTCTAACCAAAATTACCTGTACACAGCTCTCCTCAAAGGTTTCATTCAGCTGAAGCATATCCTACTGAAACCAACCCAGTTCTTCCCAGCAGAGAACAAACACAGCACCAGTGGTGACTGAGCTGCAGGACCTGAGCACGAGGAAAAGGTCAGAATTTGGGGGAGATATGGTGGTTTATTTGAAATGGACTCCTAGAGTGCAGAGTTCAGGCATCTTTCAAAGACAGCTATTTAATATAAACTTAGACAATCTATTGCACCTGCAAAAAACTGAGTGTCTTCTGTCTCTGCAGAATGAGGGACCTGCAGTGCCATCAAGCCTGACAGCTCTGGTGAGACAGTCCAGGAAAAGACTGGCCTACAGAGCTGGTTCTCAACAGAGAAGTCTCGGAGCAAAATGCAAAGGAAACAGAATCCACTCCTGGTTTACGACAGGGCTTCACAACCCTGGTGGAGAAAGGGCAGACCTACCTAAAAGATAGGTCTGTCTGGGGTGGGGTTGACATTTTTGGCAAGAGTTCAGGAATTCTGAAGGATAGAACCTCGAAACACAGGGCAAAAATCTGACTTCAGAAATTAATATACCCTGGAAGCAAGAGGGCCTGAAGCCCAGCCAGATAAGAAGCAGCTGACATTCGAGGAGCTCTGTAGCTTGGCAGATGCTCTCACACCTCTACTACACACAGCACTGATCCAAGGATGTGAAGCCAACACTTCTCTCTGAGAACATGGCCCTGCAAGACCAACTGTGCAACCAGGCAAAGGCAGATGAGACAGATCTTAATGACAAAATTGTCTACAGTAAAGTATATAAATGCCTTTTCCATGGAAATTAACCACAAAACTGCCAATTAAGTTCCCCCCCTCCCCCCAATTACTACTGGGGTACTGCACAGTTTCCTGCATTTTTCTCTGAATAGTCTTATGCTACAGTGGGGATGTTTCTTCTACAGGGAATTTTTGAAGTCTCAAACTTCAGGATCCTCCTCCTTTGTGATGTTTTTCCTCACAGAAGATTCAAGACTTATGCCCTTTTCATCTCTTCAAATGTATTGCAAGGCTTGAGTTTGAGCTCATGCTAAATTACTGCCAACTGACCTCAGCTCACTTAGGCCTTTGCAAGCACTAACTAGGCAATCCCCAAGTGCAAATATTTATCACAGAATCCCAGAAAGGTTTGGGTTGGAAGGGACCTTAAAGCCCATCTCGTTCCCCCCCCTGCCATGGGCAGGGACACCTTCCACTAGCCCAGGCTGCTCCAAGCCCTGTCCAACCTGGCCTTGGACACTTCCAGGGATCCAGGGGCAGCCACAGCTTCTCTGGGCAACCTGTGCCAGGGCCTCCCCACCCTCACAGGGAAGAATTCTTTCCCAATATTCCATCTAACCCTGCCCTCTGGCAGTGGGAAGCCACTACCCCAAGTTCTGTCGCTACATGTCCTTGCAAACAGTCCCTCTGAGGATTTCTTGTAGCCACCTTCAGGTACTGAAAGGCTGTAGGAAGGTCTCTCCAGAGCCTTCCCTTCTCCAGGGGAACCCCCCCAGCTCTCCCAGCCTGGCTCCAGAGCAGAGGGGCTCCAGCCCTGGGAGCATCTCCGTGGCCTCCTCTGGACTCGCTCCAGCAGCTCCACATCCTTGTGCTGTTGGGGATCCCAGAGCTGGAGGCAGCTCTGCAGGTGGGGTCTCATGAGAGTGGAGTAGAGCTGGAGAATCCCCTACCCTGACCTGCCCACACTCTTTTTGATGCAGCTCAGGATTTGTAGAGAATCTAATTGGTATTTCTTTGACATGGAGCTGGGGGAGGTCTCTGGAGATCCCCAGGGACTGACACAGCACAGCAAAAGCACATCACCTGTGAACCTTTGAGCCTTTCAGTGGTTCCTCTGCTGAGATGTCTCTGCACCACGTTGTCCCACACCTCTGGAGCTGACAGATGAGGAGCCTGATGAGGAAGGAGCAGACAAATTGTCAGCTGGCCCCTGGGCTCTCAACTGTGACAGTATAGGAAGATACTTTCAGTGGAAATTCACTAAGGCAGTAGTATAATAGTCTAAAAAGGGTTTCAAGCCTCAAACAATCACTTCTTAGGGAAATTTTAAGTCAGGATTAGAAAGGATCAACATTATTGTTCTCATTTGTTGCACATTGAGAAGTTTTCTGTTGAGTCATCATTCCTTCACTATTCAGGCTCCCACTGGTGCTGCTTCACTGTCAGTTTTCCCCACACAAAGAACAAGCTGTAAAAGTATTTATTTTACAATAAAAATGTTGAACTTCCATCCTTACTGGCTTTGCACAGTTGTACTTGAAGACTGAAGGGTCTGGTTGTACACCATTGCATGGATTTCATGGAATCATAAAACCTCCTGAGCTGGAAGGGACACACAAGGATCATCCAGTCCAACTCCTGGCCCTGCACAGACACGCCAACAATCCCACCCTGTCCCTGACAGCGTTGTCCAAACCCTCCTGGAGCTCTGGCAGCCTTGGGGCTGTGCCCACTGCCCTGGGGAGCCTGGTCAGTGCCCAACCACCCTGTGGGGGAAGAACCTTTTCCTAAAATCCAACCTAAACCTCCATGACACAGCTCCAGCTGTTTCCTCACGTCCTGTCACTGGTCACAGAGAGCAGAGATCGGAGCTGCCCCTCGTAAGGAACCTGCAGACCTGTCAGACTCCTCCCGGCTGAAAAAGCCAAGTAACCTCAGCCACTCCTCGTATGGCTTGCCCTTGTTTCTCACCAAAACTCGTGTATCCCCATTGTTCTTTGTGTAGAAAGGCCAGCTCCCGAGTTTTTAAAGAGCAGACCAAATAAGTCATGTGTTTTCTTAATTGTAAAGTTATTGATAGGACATTCATTTAAGGAAGGTTTAGAAGTTACAAACTGTATGTTCTCATTTATAGAGTCACCCAGAATTAAGAGACCAATTCCTAATCACTGAGCATAAAAACTTACATGCCTTGAGGGCACTATACAGACCTGTTAGTCTGTATTTATACCCGGAATCAGGCAGTCATTCCTCAGTTGCAACTGTGAGAATTACATTCTTTCTGAATAGCACTTCTAAATCCCAAAACATACTCTAAAAGTGTTTGGTATAATGACTTAAGGACTTCTTATCACATCATGCCCTTAAGAAGAACCTAAAGAGATTAAACACTGTTTGGCAGGGACAAGTCCTGCAGTCCCTGCTCAGAGGGAGTTTAGCAGGAGACATGGAGCTCCCTTCAAGTCACTGCTGGGCCAGGACACTGCCAGGAGAGGAGCCTCAGGCCCCACAGACTTGAGGCCTGAGAGCTGCCAAGCTCTTTGTTCCAACAGAAAAAGGCCCTGCTGAACCTGCTGTCACCCCCCACTGGCCCCAGTGCCAGCTGGGGAGGGAGCACAGCACTGCTGTGCAGACTCTGCAATGCCTTTGGAGCAGCAGTCAAGCAGCTGCAGGTGCCTGAACTCGACCAGGGAATCACCCTCCAAATCCACCCCTCCGAACACAGCGTTTCCTGCCCACTTGTGCTATGGACACTCTCTAGAAGCTTCTCTGAAGGCACAAGTGCATTTCACTACATAATTCACAGCAGAGATCTCCACACACCTTGCGCACACAGCGTGGGAATACACCAACACACACCTGCAGAAACCAGATACAGGGAAATCAGAGGAAGTTTCCATGTGAAGTGCAGGATTTCTGTAGGAGCCCACAAGCCTGGGTAGCTGGTACAGTAGGTGCCTGAAAGTCAGGGATCACCTTCACCTTAACCAAAGGCAAGAGCTGTGTTGTCATCCACCTCCAGATGTTCTAATGGACATGGCTGAGTGGTGAACACAGCAGTGATGGGTTAATGGTTGGACTTTATGGTCTTAGAGGTTTTTTCCAGTCTGAATGGTTCTATGATTCTATTCCATGACTCTAATCATAGAATCACAGACTGAGTTGGGTTGGAAGGGACCTTAAAGTTCATCTTGTTCCACCCCCTGCCATGGGCAGGGACACCTTCCTCTAGACCAGGCTGCTCTAAGACCAGTCCAACCTGGCCTTGGACACCTCTGGAGATGGGGAGTCCTTCTAAAAACTACTGGGAAGGAAAGAAAGGGAAGGAACAGAAAAAGAATGAGATTAGTACATTGATATGGAATCAGGCCTAGATATTATTACAAGGGTTCAATTGTACTGTGGAAATATCACAGTGTTATTACTTTGCTAATTAGCCTGGCCAGGTAGAGGGCCAGGGTGTTAACACTACTGACTGGCTTTAATAATTAGTACAAGATAGAGTGTCTGCAGTTTAAGAGCCTGATTCTTCCGATCTACACTGGCTAATTGAAGTGCAAACTCTGCAAGCCTCTATAAGCGTGGTATAATTTCCTTCAACTGAGCCTCACTGACCTTTAATTTTGTATTGATTAAAAATAATTTCTTCCTACGCCACTGCACCCACGCCACGCTCTGAGTACTGTTAAGTACTGTAATGACACTCCCAAATATTTTTATCCTTTGGTTTCTCAATAATGATGATCTTTATTATTCTTGTTGGAGGGATTTTCACCTTGTTACAACCACATTCTGCAAAGCCAGAGAATGGATTTATTGTGTGTGCTGCCTCTTGCCTGTTGCTGCACGTCCCCAGGTCAGCAGAACACACGAGCTCCGATCGTGCTGAGATGACGTGAGCTGAAATTTTTCCCAACCTGAAGGCAAATGCCTCCTTCATCACCCAAGTGCACTTTCATTTCAAGGCAGACAGAGTTAAACCTCCGGGCTTTGGATTCAAAGTAAATGCATTAAGCACGTAAGAAACAATTTGGTGCAACAGTTGGAGGACACAGTCTATTTAACCTGCAATCAGGGCCTTTCCTCCTGCTTTCTCCTAGAAAAAAGAAAAAGAAATGCGATACACTCTCACAGATATGATAAATGAAACCAATTCAGTTTAGCTTTCTGTTTCAAGAAGTGCATTTTTACAGAGTCAAGTGAGGCAACACTTCACTGTAGAATAAACACAGGAATATTTTACATGCAATTTACTTAAACTTTCCCTTAAGTTGGAAGCTAACACTTCAAAATGTCTTCAGTGTTAATGATTTGAGAATATAACCTATCCTGACTAAGTGCAACTTTCTCTGGTTCTCTTCATGCACCCACTTGCCTCAAACCAAGGCCCAGACTGAGATATTTTATAGCCACGTTTCATGGTCTGTGTGCACTTTGTTTAAGTACCAGATATCACAGGATCATTATTAGTTTTAAAGCTTTCAGCTCATGCAGTGACTGTTTTACACAGTCTTCTCCCTTCTCCCTTCTACACCTCCACCAAAAATCCTAGGCTGGAGGATGAGGGATGAATTGCCAGGAGATACTGGACATTACTAAAGGGCCATTACTAAAGCAGGGAAGAATTTGGACAGTTGTCCCAGGGGGCAGAGTACCAGCCACAAAACCAGTCCCTCCCACATGGTGGGGCCCAAAAGGTCTTCTAGGAAGTCTGAAAAGACAATTTTGTCCTTCAGGATGGTGCACAGGTGAACTGTGAAGTTGAGGTCACCTCATCTCCTCTGTACAACACTTCAGCTCCTTGTAGAGCTCTTCACTGCTCTGCTGCTGCCTCACATACCTGCTAAATCAGAATAAACATACTCCAGTGCTGCCCAGGCACATCACTTGGAAGGGCTGGTATTTCGAGAGGAGCCCTGTTGGCACACTGGGAAAAGAGGAGTGAGAACAAACTGTTGTGTTTCACAGACCCTGAGCTCGAACCACAAACATCTGGCTGAACCCAAGTGCATCAGGTGGATGCCCACTCCGGAAAGCCGGACAGGGATTTCTGCTTCTCATTTGGTAGGGGACTGTTCTTAGGATTCTTTCTGTTCAGTAAGAGTAACTTCCAAGAATAATACTAACTTATATTCCTATGCCTTCATTTCCATCTATTAAATAAGAATAATTTGAGAATCTTTCCCCATCTCTGAGCTTGGATACGTGTGTCAGAAGCATCACTGCAGTTCATCCACACGGGAATATCCATCCCTGAAAAACAACCCCACAAATAACAGCCCCAGAGTCTCTCTGTCTGCTGAATTTAATAAAAGACCACCAGCTACAGGAATATCATCTCCATGAAGAGCTTTAGAATGGCATTTCATAATTTCCAACACACCTAAAAGTACCTGAAATACAGGTACAGAACACTTTAGGAAGTTGCTACCACAGCCGATCTACCACTCTTGACCCAAACACTCCTAAGCTGATAACAGGGTCTATGTGGTGCTGAAACCTTGCAAGTTTAACTAGCTGAAACCTTTCTGCATTGTTTCATAACTTTATTTCACTATGAGTTTGGCTGCTGTTTAATTGGAAAACAATTAAGCAATAAAACAGGCACATACTAGCCCAAAACAGAGAAGATTGCTTATTTATCTTGGGTTCTGGCAACTAACTTAGACATTACTTGAGTAGAACTTCTTTCAAGAACTGTATAAAAGCATAAACAGGGTAGCCACAATTTTACATGGTTTTTCTGTGTAATTTATTTTGTACTAATAACAGACCAAAAGAAAAAATCCCAACCTAATAAAAACCCCCAAACGCCTCATCCAGTGGCTCCCTGGGAGACACAGAATGTCTCATGAACCAGTTGTGTGTTATGACCACTTTTTAAACAAGGAATTGGATTAACACTTTCAGAATTGGCTTTAAATTTTAAGATTTCATTTTGCTATAAAGAGGGGGTTCTTTTCTTTTTTGTCACAGGAGGCAGGGGAACAGCTGGGGATGGTGTTGCCCTTCCGCTGCAATGTGAGAATTACTCTGTCAGAGCCCCAGATTCTGCACCAAAAACACTTGGAGAAAATGTACATTGAAGGTGACTGACCTGAGAAAGTGGCAAATGAGGCATTCAGGGAATTTCAGTTCTGTTCTTCACTCCCTTTGCTGCCTTCCTCAAGCACTGTTCAGAGAGGTTTCCAAGCTCAGTCAGACACCCTTCAAACTTCAACCACCATTTTGCCACAATAGAGTGCCCCTAAAATTAAATAAATAATAATAGTAATAATAACAAATTCCCAATGAAACTGGGAATGTAAATGGTGGTGGGGAAACCAAATCCTGCCCATGAAGCCCACTCTAGAATTTCAGTACGGACATTTTGGTCATAAATTGTCAAAATCCTAGTGGGATACAGAAAAATTTGAAGCAACCTCTTAACTCATGTACTTATGCTTTGAAGAAATCCCCTGGGGAAAGAGCATCTTTCTCCTCAGTGTAATTTCCATTTCAAATTAAAAAGGCTTTTCTCTGCTCTTACTTTATACTGAGGGTGGCATAATGTTTCCATCCCTGAGCATGGATTTGCATCAGATGTATTAATAGTAGTTAGGTTGATGTTATATTCTTCATCTTAAAGCCTATAATTGATCAGGGTATCAATTATGAGCTTTATTAAAATGTCCTCCCCCCTTTTTACACTGAATGTTACTGCCACATACCTTGTATTATACAGTGAAGAACTTTAAAAGCAACTAGGTGTAAATTCAGTTTTCTCTATCAGATCACCCTGTCTTTATTTCTCAGTGGTACAATACAATATTTCTATGAAGGATCCAACCCTTGACATTGTTCAGAGTTCAGGAAAAGTGCTCAAGAGATGCCTCAATCTGCAGTTTCCCCTTCCCATGAAGGGTGTGGAAAGGCTTCCAGAGGGACAAGGAATAGATGGGCTGATCATCACTTGTTCTGTCTGCTCTGGCAGTTACAACATTCTTACTGTGTCACTCAAAAACTACCAAAAAATCCAAAACAAAAGCTTTTTTTTTTAAAAATAATATATATGAATTTTCTTTTTGTGCTTCCGACTATTGTGGTTGATTTTTTTTTATTTTATTTTTTATTTTTTTAGTATTTCATTCCATAATCACAGAATCTCAGACTGGTTTGGGTTGGAAAGGACCTTAAAGCTCATTTCATTCCATGCCCCTGCATCCGAAAATCAATTAGAAACCAACATAAAGTGCACCAACACTTACAAAAGCATTCCTGTGCACATGCACCATTGCAGCTTTAACAGTAGAGAAATATAGTTTCGAAAATCCAACAAACCAAACCAAAGCACCAGAATCTTTTTGTTAGTTTAGTCTGTAGCATCACTTGTATTTATTGAACAAAGTATTCTGCATTTTAAAAATTTTGATTGCTTAGTGTGTGGCTTTGCCAGAATCCCCCTGTACAGACCCAACAGGGACTTGTTAAGTGTATGTGTTCTAAACACAACAGAGGTTTACAACAAAACTTTTCTCCCTTTCACTTCCAAAAATCTCTTCTCCCAAAGCTCAGACCTACTGAAATGTCTCAATTTAGGATTTTCTCCTGGGCAGGAATATTCAGTTCTTCCCAGACAAGACTGAGGCATTTGTATGAATCATGGAGCTATAGAATATCTTGGCTTGGAAGGGACACACATGTATGGAAATATTCTAGGAAAAAAAGTAATACAATAAATCCCTGAATCACACAAAAAAGTTGCATAGTTATTTCACCTTTGAGAATTTGTAATTTTGGTCAAGTTTTGACTAAAAACTGTCTGTGCCAGTCACTGAGGATTATTGCTTGCCACCTCCACAGCAAACTGCCATTCAAAGAACTCAGAGTATTTCTTAAATTACTTCTTTAACTTCACCCTTCCATGATTTCAAAGTTAGTGACCATGCCAGTGATTTTTTTCCCTTTTTTAAAAGAATCCCCAAGGCTCAGTTTTTAGCTCCTATTTGCACGGTCCCCTTCCCACTGCACCACCTGCCTACACTCCCTTCTGCACCAAGGGGAAAACATTCCTATCCCAAACAGGTACAGAAAATTACAGGGACTTATATGAAAATAAAAGCTGGTTGCTGGTATTTCATGTGTTGGCACGAGCACACGTGAAAATCTGTTGGGGCAGAGCTTGGCCCGCTGGTTATTGACACTTTGTGAGGGAGGCATTTTGTCATTCTTTTGGCCTAATATAAAGTGACATCTACATTGTTGCTTTTACAGTTTGCTTTCTTATCATTAACGTGACTATTACACCCTTGTAGATTTGACTACAAAGTGATGATGCAGAGCAGAAAGTGAAGTTGTTTGCAGTGGGGTTTCAAGAATTCACTTTCAAAACACGGCTGAGACAAAGCTGATGGAACACTGAAACACCATCCAAGTGCAGCGAAATGCAAGGATTTATTTCTGTCTTATTTCGCTCTGTAAATACAGCCCTTCATTAGATCCTTCCAACCCCTGGGTTAGGCTTTCAAAGGGCCACAAAGGGGATTTAGCCATGGAGTTTCCATGGACATCGGCGACTCCCTCAGCACCGCTTGGAAAGGTCACTCTGGGCATTCTCCTGCTCTGACTGCACAGGGGCTTGGACCCCCAGCTCCTCCCAAGGGGAGGAGGAATTAAGTTTGTCTCTTTTGTGTTCCCTGATCAGAATAGTTTTTCTTAACCTCTTACTGATAATTGTCAAGGTCCCAAACTTAAATGGCTGTTTTGCTTTAGGGAAAAGAGGATCAACAGGCTCAAGGTTTTCCAGCCTTAATATGCCTCTTGTTAATGCCAAAGAGCTCAGTACATATATTCTCAATATTGCTGTGTTAAAGTTTCATTTAATTAACTATATGCACATACACACAAACCAATCCTGTTTTACGGTCCTTAGCCAAAGAGCTGCATGTCAATCTAAAAATTAAATAATGGAAAGCAGACATTTAGCTTAGTTTATATAACCTGACAGTGCTCCTATCCTTCCTCTGTTTCACCTAGTGTCATCTTTCAGTGTTCCTCTCTAATTTTATTTGGAACAAAATAAAAAGATTAAGATAAAATAATTCCCAAAAGATAATTGCAAAATGATTTATGTGCAGGTGTTAAATTATTTCTGGCATTGATGTTCCATAGAATGCAACGTTACAACATCATGGTATTCAGCAGAGCATCTACATTTGATAATCCTGCTAATCATCAAAAGACACTGGATCTGAATCCCGAAGGCAACGTTACATTTTGATTAAATTTTATCACCCGTGATTCTGTTTACGGTTCACTAAGGTATGAATTTCTCTCACATTCCATTGGCTTTACCACTCATTGTGTTTGCCTTGGAACACAGTCAGCTGCAGCTTTCTCTAAGCCACCAGTTTTCCAGCTACTGCTTTTGCACACTTCAGACACACCGAGTGATCCTGAGCAGAGGCAATCTGACACTTCCTCAGTGTCTCCTGCTACTGAGCTCCTTTACCAGGATGATTAAAGCCAAGTCACAGAGACCCATCTTGGGCTGTTCTGAGCCCCCCAGAGCTTGAGCTCAGGCTGTAAAACAAATTCCTAACACCCCACTGCCAAATGGCAGCACAACTTGTGCAGCAGGCTGTGAGCATATATTAGTGTTGTGTACACTGCTGCAAGTGGGGCAGTGATGCTTGAAGGAGCTTGTTGGAATTAAACTCTATTCCTTCGGAATCTTAATCCCGGGGACCTCTGATTTGTAATTCCAACTTCACGGCCGCACACCCGATTCTCTGTTCCTCGGCAGTACAGCCCGGGGCTGTGGGATCTTTCCACACCAGCCACGCAGGGGACACATGACAGCAGCTTCACTTGACAACCATATGCCTGGCTGGAAGAGCCACTGCTGCTGAAAGGCAGCTCCGTGCCTTCCTCACGCTCATTCCACACCAAGTCACTGCAGTTTCACAGGTTTCCAACTTTGTCCCCCCCTCCTTCTCTTTCACGCTGCGTTCAGTTTGATCTTACACCACCTCCCACCACTCATTTCATCGCATCCATGCTACCCCTACACAGCTGAGAATATACTTGGCAACTCCAGGCATTCACAGAATCCCAGAGTCTGCTGAGTTGGAAGGGACCCACAGGGATCATGGAGCCCAAATCCTGCCCTGCACAGGCACATCCCCAAGAGTCACACCATGTGCCTGAGAGTATCATCCAAATGCTTCTTCAAATGTAGCTTTTCTTCATTTAGCCCCGAGGATTTGGGGGGGGTTAAAGGAAAGAAAACCTGTTATCAGTGAGCAGGGATGCAGAGCTAGGAGAATACAGTTCACATCAATAATTAGCCACTCACAGCAGCAATCCTCATAAGCAGAACCACATGAAAACACAACCCAAACCCCTCCTTGCCCGGGAGGGATTCTACCACTATCTGCGTTAATAATAATAACAATAATACCAGCACAAAACCCTTCTGGGCTATTGAGCTGGCTGCCAGCTCAGATCCCAGGCTGCTGTCACGTTATTCCAACTGAAGTTGCCGTTACTGTCCCATCATGTCCCTGCTTTTGACTACTGTAAATGCACTTTTGCCATGAAGAGTAACAGGAATGGCTCCAGCAACTTAAACCTTGGCATAGGAGCTTATTTCTGATGTATCACAAGGCAGCAACAAAACCTCTGGCTGGGGGAAGGTGAGGGGAGAACAGGAAGATGGATGGTTCTTTATCTTCTTCAGTTTAAACCTCTCTCACATTTTGAGGAACAGTTTCAAGTTGCTTTTTGATACAGTATCAGTTTTGGTATCAAACAAATACAGAATAAGAAAGAAAGGAAAATGCTCAGAGAACAAAGAGAAATGCCTTTAGCGCTACAGGTTAAAAAAGAAATGAAAATATGACTATGAACGTTAACTTTATTTTCAACATTCCTCGCATTTTTTTGGGTGATAAATGACTTCACATGTAGTTGCCTTCGGGGTTGTATGCACAGCATCGTTTCATGTTCTTCTGAATAAAATTTAAGGTGGACACTGGAACAGGTTTTGCTAAAATCCAGCTGGTGCATGCACACAATCTACATTTGCTTCAACAGGGAAGGAAAACGGTGAGAAGCACTTTCATGAAACACTTGTTGCAAACAAAGCTGGCATTTGCCTCTTACCTACAACTGCATTATTGCATGGTTGGCCTTTCCTGCTTAACTTCAGTAATATATATGGAAAAGGTGAATGGTAGCAGGAATCAGGCTATGGGAGGACTAGAATTTGTGAAGTAGCCTTGATTCTTCCCTGCACACAAATAAATAATGATTTCTTGTCATGAATGGGTAGCTTTAGTTACAAGAATAAGGCAGAGGGAATGGTAAGAGATTCTCATATTTCATCACAACTAATGAAAAATACCAACTTCACGCCTGTAACATTCTCCAAGTCAATCAATGGGGGCACACGGCCAAGCAGTGTGGGGGACATGTCATTAGCCCTTGTTTTATGAACTTGTTCAGCTCCACTTAATTGTTTCAGGGGTTCAGTTTGAAATTCACACAAATATTTCTTTATTTATTTTCTTTCCCTGGGTAAACAAAGAAGTTTGGCAGCGACAAAACTTCAGAGCTGGCACCTGAGCACCTGCAGCACAGCAGCAGCTCAGCGTTACATTCGTAGTCAGTCTGTTTATAGCTACATAGAGGTGGTGGGAGAGGACCTAAGGTTGTTCCTTTTATAGTAAATGCAGCCTTTAAGAAGTGTTGGGGCAATGTGAGTCTTCCTATCTTTCCCCTCTGTGGGAGGGCTGAAGATTCCTCAGGGTCATTTAGGCTGGAAAAGACCCTCCAGACCATGGAGTCCAAACTGAGCCCCATCCCCACCCTGTCCCCCAGCCCACAGCACTGAGTGCCATGGCCAGGCCTTCCTTGGATACCTCCAGGGATGGGGACTCCAAACCTCCCTAAGCAGCCCCTTTCAATGCTTAACAACCCTTTCCATGGAGAAATTCCTCCTCACGTACAACCTGACCCTCCCCTGGCACAGCCTGAGGCCGTTCCCTCTCCTCCTGTCCCTTGTTCCCTGGGAGCAGGGCCCGACCCCCCCCGGCTCCCTCCTCCTGTCAGGGAGTTGCAGAGCCAGAAGGTCCCCCCTGAGCCTCCTTTTCTCCAGGCTGAGCCCCCCCAGCTCCCTCAGCTGCTCCTCACAGGACTGACTGTCTAGACCCATCACCAGCTTCAATTCTCTTACAGCACTAAAACTCCAACCACCACCTCCTGACTGAAATGGGAAAGCTGATCGTTACCAAATGGGTTTTACTTCTGACCCCACTCTGGCTTACAAACAGTTCATGCCCACTGCACAGCAAGAGTCATGGTCTACAGAGTTCAGTGTCCTGGAGTTCCTTGTAGACAGTGGTCCTGCATATTCCTTCCTCCCACTCAGGCAGATCATGGATGCCGTGAAGTATTCCCACAAATACACGGGCATTACCTTAACCTGACACTGCCTGCAAACAGGATTTTGTAGCTCCAGTGAAGTGGTGCTCTGAACCCAGGCAAGGTAACCCCCTTTGGTACGTGGTTAAAGCTCAAGGGTTGCCAGCACATCTAATCCCCACAGAGGACTGATCCTGCTGCTAATGCCAGTCCTGCTGTCCAGCTCCAGCCTTCTGCCCCAGGACGTGGCCCTTCCTGCTCAGGTGAGTCTGACTGTAACGTGAGTCAGGCCACCAGTGAGACACTTCTCAATATTCTCAAATTTGTGCAATGGCAGCACTGATCTTCAGAGAAAACCGACAGAAAAACATCAAACAAAATGCATGTGAGGAACACGCAATGCACACAGACCCAGAATTCGCTGTGTAGGACTTGGAGAGAAGAATATCAAGACTGCCAGAGATGCACAGACTGAACTCAAGAATGTGCTAAGTAAGAAACACACTGGAAATGTTAATCAAAGATCTAGAGAAGAAGTTCATAGAAGTAAAATAATACCTATCTCACTGAACTACAGTGCCCAAGACTTGGCCTAATTTGGAATAGGCAGCAAGTTTTCAGTGGGAGAGCAGTAGACAGATGTAAGAATTCCAGATGCAAGAACTCCAGTTTGAGGTTGTAATTCCAACATGATCTAAACAGTTTATTTCTTATTATGACTTCTATACAAACCCATGTTTATAAGTAATTATTGTTTTGTGCCTGAAGGCCAAAGCTCCCCCTAAGGTGAGCTGGCACACAAGCTCTCAGAATCACACAGTAAGGTGCAATATGAAGTGCACTTGGGTTTTAACAAGACTCCAAGGCTTCCCAGTATATTACTCCAAGAAACCCTTCTTGTTCCCTCAGGGGCTGCACAGGTTGGCTTAAAAGATATTAATGCAGAGATCAGGAAAGAAGACCAACATCTTCTAATGCCTATCAATAACTAGGGAAAACTAACAACAGCTAGAGGTCCTCTTTTCACAGAATCCCAGAACATGCTGAGTTGGGAGGGACCCACAAGGATCATCCAGTCCAAGTCCTGGCCCTGCACAGGCCCATCCCCAAGAGTCCCCCCCTGTGCCCCAGAGGATCACCCAAACCCTCCTGGAGCTCTGGCAGCCTTGGGGCTGTGCCCACTGCCCTGGGGAGCCTGGTCAGTGCCCAACCACCCTCTGGGGGAAGAACCTTGTCCTGAGATCCAACCTGAGCCTGCCCTGACACAGCTCCAGCCCTTCCCTGGGTGCTGTCCCTGGTCCCCCCAGAGCAGAGCTCAGTCCCTGCCCCTCCTCTGCCCCTGCCCAGGACGTTGGAACTGCACTGAGGTCTCCCCTCAGTCTCCTCTTCTCCAGCTGAACACACCAAGTGCCCTCAGTGTCCTCACACGGCTTCAAATCAAGGCCCTTCCCCATCCTTGTTCCCTCCTTTGGACACTCTCCAATGGCTCAGTCTCTCCCTTCCATTGTGTCCCCCCAAACTGCCCCAATGTTGAGGTGAGGCCGCCCCAGGGCAGAGCAGAGCGGGACAATCCCCTCCCTGATGTCCCCAGGACAGGGTTGGCCCTCCTGGCTGCCCGGGCACTGCTGGCTCCTACTCCTGCAGGAAGCAGCAGGGAGAACACCTGACTGGCACCGTGTGAGTGTTACCCCTGCCAGAACGAACGCAGGTACATTCACTCTGTAGTTCAAACAAAACACGAGTAGCTGGAGATGCTTCAGAGAGCCAGGTCTGGTGTCAACTTCCGTGTGTGACACCCAGAAGCTCTACAAAAGTGCCTGAACTGTGCCACTTGCACTCTGAAACCCTTGTTTACCTCAGTAGATTTCTGCACTGATGGGTTTCTTACTGCCTTGTGAGTCATTCCATGTACACGTTAGTGCTACAAAAAGGATCAGGGTCCCTCTGCAGTTTGTCTTAGGACAGCAAGAGTGAAAATGTATGAGGAGAAGTGGAAAGCCCTACTGGAAAACAATAGAAGGGAACCTCCAAAAGCCACCAAATCACAGGCTTTTGCCAGCCTCTGTCTGCCTTGAGGCTTTCAGCAGTGCTTTGCATTAGTTCTCTACGTGTAAAACTGACACATTTTTCTCCTCTATTTTTCCTTAGAAACTTTCAATGGACACGAACACATTACAGCCCAAATAACTCAGCTGGGTTACGAGCAGGAGGTGCCTGACTCAGCTGGAACATGCTTTTCCTCATGCCATTCCAGGATTTGATGCGTGTGCTCCACTTCACAGAATCATAGAATCCCAGAATGGTGTGGACTGGAAGGGACCTTAAAGCCCATCCTGTTCCACCCCCTGCCATGGACAGGGGCTCCTTCCACTACACCAGGTTGCTCCAACCTGGCCTTGAACACTTCCAGGGATGGGGAGTTCACACCCTGTCTGGGCAACATCGATATCAGCTCAGTCTGTGCTCGTACATCAGATGTGAAAACAGATTAAAAGCACCTTCCTCCAACTGGGTTTAAAAAGTGTTGTCTGAGTACTCCCAGATTACATGTTGCCCTATATATTTATTAAACATTTCTTTTCGTGTTACAATTAACCAAACATTGTGATGATATTTCGTAATAGAAGAGAATAATAGAAGAGAATAATAGAAGAGAACTTTCCCATAGCATGTTCTGTTTGGAGCAGTGTACTTCTGGGGCTTAAAAGCTGAAGGAAATGATGACATAGACTCTTAATTAGGTTCTTAAGAAAGCATCTTCTCTATAAATACCTTGGCATTATTTTCTGTATGTAAAGCAGCTTTTATATCAAAAGAGGAGGAAAGAAATTAAAAGACTTTACACAGCAAACAGCAAGCAGGTGACAGCTCAATCTGCACTTGAGTGAGGTGTAGTCACTGTTCTTTCTCTGTACTCAGTTGGATCTTTCCATTCCCTTTCATGCTCTGTGCATTGCCAACTGTTACTCCCAGAATTCCAGAGCCAAGCTGAGTAGATGTTGGCAGACACAGTCAGTGCAAGAGCCTCCAAGTCAAGAAGAACCACTGGAATTAACCCCCTAACTGTAATCCCAAAGTTAGAGGGTGGAAAGGGCCAGTTTTCATAAGAGTTCAATGTGTGGGTGTGCACAGAAAAGACCAGTAAGTCATGTTGGTTTTGTTCGATGGCAAATAACTCAGGAGGCAAAAATTCTGTAGCAAAGTGAACATGCTTGAAAATGCAGCATCTTGAAATGAGCCATTTCCCTGTTTGGAGACACAAAGTATGAATTGTGGGGCGAGATGGCAAAGCTTTCTCTCTGCAGACTGTGGTACTGCAGGGGGAGTGTTCCTGCTGACAGTAGGAGGGCAAGTCCAGATTAGTATCTTAGTGGTAATGGAGGGAATTGCATTCATAGCGAGAAGTTTGGGAACCCAGAAGAGTGATATCCTTGGCTTACTTTTTTGTTAGTGACAAAAGAAAAAAAAAAGGCAGAAATAGCTCTTGGAATAAAGCTCCTGCTTCTCTCCAAAAAGATCCGAGTCAGGTTATGGTGGTTTTGAGTCAGTTATCTCGGAACACCGGAGGGACAGAAATTATGGGGATGAAAGCTACACTATTATACTGTTTATATGATCTGTCCTCTAATAATCTATATTGAATTCTGTAGGTAATTTTCTGAAAGATGATGCCTACTTATTTGCACAAATTTAGGAAGCCCTGCACTGCTCTCAGGCAGTTAGGATCCGCCTGCTGCTGGAAATTGGGATACAGCTGAGTCTCCATTGCTGTGTTTATCTGAAACCATATTTTTTAAGATGCCCAACACAAGCATTTGCTTCTCTGGGAACGGAGCCCCCCCCAAAAGAAAATCCTTTCTTCTGGGTCATATAACAAAGGTCTAATACCTCTCCTGGAAACAACCAGCAGCTGGTCTTGGACTCCTACCAGTCTGTTTGCTCATGTAAAGGTAAGCTGAGAGAACCAAACTGCAAATAATTGTGAATAAAAATCCCTTCTCTTTATGTTTACCTGTCACTTTGTATAACAAAGACAATTTCTGTTAATTTTGTGTGATTTTTTTGCAGGAGCTACTGTTAAAATCTTGTATTGGTAAGAGATCCTTTCAGGAAAAAGGTATGTATTTGGAAGTTTCTCTTGTTCTTTTCAGTTTTGGAAAGTTTGCTTTGAAAAAAGTTTGGTTTTGAAAAACTGAAAGTTTTTCAGTGCTACTACAGCTCTGCATCTTGTTTAACAAGCTCTTTTCTATAAGCATTAGACAACAGGCTCACTCATTTTCTTGTTCTGTAAAGTGGAAAAGACTTCAGATGTTCACAGGTGACCCTTCTAGCTAAAAGAACAAACCCCAATCAATGGCAAATTAGACATTTTGGGACAAACAATTAGAAAATTGGGACAAACCCAATTCAATGGCAAATTAGAAGATTGAAAATATCTAATCTCATCCAATACATATTGTTATTACCCTTAAAAAAAGGGGAGGCGGGTCATAACGGGTCAATAATATCCTTGAGATATATCAGCCTGTATCTCTCACATCTGTTTCCTAATGCAGAAATGTGCTGTCAGTGGTTACTCTTTTCACCTGTGGTGAAAACTGACTTTTGCTCTAAATGTGACATTGCATTTGAGCTTTATTTATTTATTTATTTATTTATTTATATATTTGAAGGCAGCTTCATTTCATCCTCATAAAACCAGAGTGGAATGACGTTTCTTGGAAAGGAACTCTCTGGTGAGAGAGATACAGAGCAAGGGTCTTTCCTCCTTTCAAGTAACAAAGTCAGGTTTCCAGCTTACCCTGCAAACATCTGCAGATTTCAGTTTCAATTTGTTTAAATTCAGTTTAAACCCAGCTTTACTGAGGAAAGCTGCAGCTGGCCTATGGTTAAGGGTTTAGAATCACAGAATCCCATTTTGAGTTGTAAGGCACCCGCAAGGATCATCAAGTCCAGCCCTTAAGTGAAGGGCCCAAAGAGGGATCAAACCCTCAGTGTCATCAGCACCACGCTCTGACCAACTGAGCTGATCTTTAGATGGAGACAAACCACAGACACCCCCACAAACGTCCATCAGCATCCCAACACCAGCACCAGCAGATGGTGCTCAAGAATGTGCAGCACAGCCCAGGCGATTTGGAGCCCTGGTACAGCCTGTGCTCCGTGAAGGGCTTCTTCTGACAACTTCTTCCAGGAGAGGTGCACAGTGGTTGTTTCGCTGGTATTAGGGTGGACAAAGTTTGGTCAGCAGCCCACCCTCCCCTTTGACACCTCCCAGGGCAGCAGGTTCGCACCTGGGAACACCTCCAGGTCACAGTTCTGGGTTGTATTTGGGCTTCAGCTGAGAACTAATGGAAAATAAACACAAATAAAAAGGCAGCTACTGCAGACACCTAAAGCCAGGTGCCACCCAAAGAGCCATTTGGGAGAGGTGGAGGTTGCAGACAATGTACATATGGAGTTGTCACTGAAGGCACACACAACTCACCGGGATCTGTAGCACCCTGTCAGTGCTGGATGAGTTCTGGCGTGCAGCTGGTGCATTCCAGGCCCATCTCTCATGGGCAACTCCTCCAACGAGAAGCAAGAACCAAGCTGGAGTGAAGAGCTCCAACACAAAGAGGCAGTTAGCCCTCCTTCTTGTACTTGGTGCCCACCAAGCACTCAGCAACTGGCAGCAGGAGCAATTTCCTGCAGAGGATAAGAGTTAGTGCCAGGTTGTGTAACCTTGGGGGGGGAGAGGGAGGAATTTTTTTTGCAATGACAAGGCAAAATTTTCTTTCTTAAGTAAAGTTTTTCTATAGTGTGCCTGAATGAGCTCAAGGAAGACCCAGGATGCCGTGCAGTTCATCCCTGCCATCAGATCTGGTGCAGCAAAATGCTTATTAGTCCTGGGAACAGCAGTTCAGGTCTTTGCCCAGGAATTGCTCTCATCTTCTTGTGGTTTTTAGCCTGGAGATCTAATTTTGAAATCCCATTACAGAGTCGTAAATATAATGCCCAACTTTACTGGAGTCAACAATTTCAAGACCTGCATCGTTTTTACCCCAGGATTTAGAGGCTGTTACAAACAGACAAATTCAATTGTTGAAGTTGTCAGTTCTTATGGCATCTGACCTGTAAAAACCACGTACAGGGTCCCTTTTTACAGCAGCATTCAAGACACTTCTTGTATGTTCAACGTCACCTGTCATTCAGGATTCATTTTTCTTGAATATCTGCCACCATTCCATCAGTTTACATGCAAAGTACAGAGGCTTTGGCTGTGCATCAACTGGGACCAGTGTCCTTCTGCTTGAAAACTTGTTATTTTTTTGCAGAAGGAATATTTCACTGGTAGTATTGCATCTTTAACCCAAACATCTGAGACTTGCAGTCTGAAACCTTGCACTGTTTCTGGTGACAAGAACGAAAAGAAAATTAGAGGACACCAAACTGAACTTTTAAAATTATCACAGGTTTTTTGAGCTTCTACTCATCTGCATATTCAAAGCCAAGAACTTTTCCCTCTGAATTAAGTGGTTGAGACTTTCTTTTTTTTTTTTAATTTTTTGTTGATTCTTTGAATGCCCTCTGTAAACACGTTCACTGACTCCAATTAAAATCTGGTGAGCCAAAAGCCAGGCATGTTTAAAGAATCTGATGAGGAGAAAAGGAGGATGGAAAGAAGTGAGACACAGAGAAACCTGCAATTACCAATAGGATGGATTTTCTTCCCTTTTTGACAGGGATAGAGTTACCAAACCTATTATTATGTGATCCTAATTACATATCTCTGCAATAGATCACTCAGGTAAGGAGAAATATCTACTGACTGGGAAACCTCACTAATTGTTCCTTTTTTGTTGGCATACTATCTGATTGGAGTAATTATAGAGCTGCTTCCCCACTTCTCCTCTGCTCTGAAGATTTTGCAGATGTATTTCTTCACAGATTCCATAAAATTAGGCATCTTGAACCTCTTGATTTTGGATTTTTTTTTTTTTCCTGTTTCCTACCTCTTCTTCACTTGGACAGCATATTGCCTAAAATACTGGCTGTGAGGAAACCTAGTGCAGCAGTTTTAGCTCCCCATCGTGCCATGGATTGGACATGCTGCAGGAAGTCCTTTCTTTCAATCATAATGAAGATCTTCCATTAATTTTAGCAAAGCTTTTGACTTCCAAAATTATCCCAAGTAGGAAAAAGAAGAAAGTTCAGATCTATTAAGTGGCTTATCTCTAATATAAGTAGAGAGCTAACTGGCTTTGATACACTGAAATCAAGTGTAACAGTCTGGGAGATTTTTATCTCTGGTGTGTCAGCAAGTTATTGAACAAGAAGCTGCAAACCCAGCTGGAGTCACACGCACAACCAACAGCACAGAACCTGAACAGGAATATGCAGAACACAAAAAGGCTCTTTAATAGGCAGGACAATCAGATTTTTACAGATTCTTGCCTTACATTTGCTTTCCTGACAGACTGAAAGTTCGAGCAGTGCTGAAGACCCACAACCCCTTTGGTCTTTCCTACCTAACTTGAGCTCCTCATCCACCATTTATTGCCACCTTGAATGAAGACAAATTAAAGCTCCTGACCTATAAACTCCTCCAGCTGCAGCATTTCTCACCCTGACTTGGACTCTGACAGTCCATTTTATTCCAGCTACAGACACTGATTTTTATTAATACACTTCAGGTCAAATCTTCTGCTCTCCTGCCGTGTTTTTGGCTTTTCTTTACCTTCTAAAACCATCAAAATAATAAGGACAATATTTATGATATTTATGCCAAGCTTTGAGGGGTTTCTGTAGAAAGGAATCAGGGTTAAAATCCCCAGCACTTCCAGGAGACTGAAATCTCCTGAACAGGTATCTCTGGAAGCCTCATTTTCTGTACGATTAGATGCTTCAAGGGCAAGCAACCCAAGCATCAGAATTCACTCATTCCAAGAGAAGCCAAAGTTCAGAAGTCTCTCTGCCTTCCCCCTCCTCCTGTACCAGGGGATTTATAATGGATTAAAAGGCAAATATTAATTTTATTCACTCTGCCCATGCTGTGCCAAGTTTTCTCTTGCCTGGGGGTTTCTGTTCAGAGATACATGAATAAAACAGGCACAAAAGAAATTCAAGAGCTCAGTTTTATTAATCAGTTATTAAAACTAAACCCAAAAGCCAGTCTAGTCAAAGAGAAGAGTTCTTATACCACACACAGGTTGTGGCCAAGCCTCTTCTGGGATGACTTTTTTTATTTCCTGGACCTATCTCCTGCCTAAGAAATGCTGTAAATTTTATGAGCATCTACATAACCTGGTGATACGAAGCTCCTTAATGAAGATGTGTATCTTTGGAGTAATGAATTTATCATGTGATGCAACTGTTGCCCTGGTTACTAAAGAAATTATTCAATAACAGAGCAAATTGGTATGTAAACAGTAACACTTATCTAACTTATTGGCACAAAAATAACTGCTGACAAGTGCATTCCACACACTCCAAAGGCTCTGTCCAGCTCCAATGCACTTCCCTTCTCAGAGTCCTCCTTTATTCAGGTCCTATTCCTTATTTTAGTGGAGTACTCCTCAGCATCCTAAAAGGCCTTGAGAACACCAACATCAATAGTATTGAGCTGCTAAAGGCATCTTTTTCCCTGGATTATGGTTGAATGCCATCCAGACATCAAAACACATGGAAATAATGTCCAAGTACTGCATCCCCTATCAATGTGATGTCAACAGCAGACTATTCCTTATCAGATTAAATGCTAAACTGAGAATATAATTGCCCAGAAGGTCAAATAACCCAAGCGTGTTGCCCCTCCTGGCTGGCATTTTTAATAAAGGATTCCTGGTGTTGAAAACAATGGTCAACAGAGACACAAATTCCTTCCCTCCCCCATGTGAGGCTGGAAGGGTCTCCCCATTAGAGGTCAGACCTCGTGCTCACAAAGATCACTCTGGTCCCACAGTGTTCAGTGGGGTAACATCCACCACAGGGGATAAAGATGTTCGATTGTGAACGCCTAAAACTCACTTTCACAGAATAAATTACATAAAGAAGCAACTACATAGTTTAAGACACACCTTTTTCCACAAGTCACTGTGTAAACACCAGTGTGAGCTTCCAGCTCTCCACTCTCCAGGCTGCTGAGCCCATTTCCATGGAATGCTGAAGGAATGAGCACCTTGATGCTAATTCTTCTTCAATTATATGGATTTTTTTAAAATTGTCTGCAAAACCAGGACCAACTACTACCTTGGAAAACTACCACGTATGTTACAGAGGACATTTTACCTTTAAAATTGGCTGCCCTTTCAGTACAATTTATCACCTTCTTTTTAAGAAATACCTCTGAAAACAACCCCAATTTCTGTGTATATGCTAAGCTTCAACAAAAGACCATACAGTTCCGTAGTGAAGCCTCTCTCAACTGCTCAAACAGTGCTACCCAAATGTTTTATTAATGGACTCTAAAAACCAAAGCTTCTTCAAAAATACACTTATGTGAGTGCCCCGTTACTCTCCAGCTCAGTCTCTTCCGAGAAATTCCCTTCTACACTTCCTTCTAGGAAGGATTCTCTTTTTTTTGTCCATTCCCCTTCAAGAACTTAAAGATGTATGGAACAGTTTATACAAAGAGAAGACAACACATTGTCACCATGTGGTGTTCTGTGATGTCTGTCCTGACCTGTACATGTGTGGTGGTGAGTTACAGATAGATTTGGCCTTCCTGGAATGGGAAGGACTGTCTGGTCTCCCGCCCATGACATGACACACCATGTCAGCCTGTGCTAAAGCCCATTTCAGCTGCTCTTCTATCCCTCCGCACTGAGAAATCCTCACGTTATTTCCAGGACATTAAAGGTACCTAAAAAACCCAACTTGGCTGGAGATTTATTCTAAGGCACAGCATCAAAGACATTGTGAAATCTCCCAGTGCAAACTCCACAGAAAAACAGAACACAACTCCCTGTGAAAATCTGGGTGTATTCCCAATAGGAATTTCTATAAATGGCTGACTTGGATCAGCCATTTCTGAGCAGTGACACAGGAGCTGGGTATTCATGCACCTGAGAACATTATTTCTGCAGGTTGTGATGGACAAGACAAAGCTCTTATCCAAGTGTGGGCCTTGGCTGTGTTTTACCACTGAGGTACCCACCTGGCTGCTGCTCCTGTCTTAAAATGAGACAATAAAAAAGTTATTACCTTTTTATTCTGTTAGAGGGTTTAAGAAACTCTATAGCACAGCATGGCCGAGTTTTTAACTACTACCTTGTGCACATAAAAGTAGCCCAGAGAATTTAAAGGTGAATCCCAAGTTCAGACAAACTAAGATGTTTATTTCAACTGGATAAATTTAGACTGATGGGGTAATGAAAGGGGCATTGACAACCACTTGTGAGCTCCTTTAACATATCTATTTTCAGGAAATGTAACATCTGGTATATACCACATCCATTATCCTATCTGTCCAACTTAAGTGCACACAAATAATATATGTGCATGACTGATTTCCCTGCTGATGTCTTTATTATTACTTTGAGCAGATGAAGTCTAGACCAGTCTTTTGCTGCTACATTTTGTTTTCTGCATTCCACTGTCAAATTGCTTAATTATGTGATATTTGGTCACACTCTGTAAACGTTTCTTGCTGTCATTCTAGTGCCCAGTAGTTACAAGAACAGAGAGAAAACACAAAGTGCAGAAACAAGAGTTATTTCAGTTCAACACTGTTTCAGTTCATAACCACATTACTTACAAAAACCAGAAGCAAAATCTTTAGTGATTTTTCAGAGACACAGTAGCTTCCTGTGATTACCAGTCTAAAAGCAGGAGGGCTTGTTCTGGTCTCATATCCTGACCCTGATCTCATATCCCAACCCCAATCTCATATCCTGACCCTTCGTTCCCCGGGGCCGTGAACTCCACCCCTGTATCTTACCTGAGCCCACATTTCTGGCTGCATTTTCCAGCTCCTTTCCATGCCATCCAAATGTGGTTAAGTAGCTTCACTTCCCACAGAGAGCCCTCCAGCCCAGGGTGACTGATCCAGGGGTGCAATATCAGCACCGGTGAGTGTAAGAGCAGATGCTCCTGGAATTAGTAACAGCGGAAATCAGTCCCTCTAACTTTGTCCCCACAGATACTTTCCTGGCCTGGAAAAAGAAAGGTCTTACGTTTAAGAACTGCTGTTTTATATCATAGAATATCCTGAGCGGGAAGGGACCACAAGGACCATCCAGTCCAACCCCTGGCCCTGCACAGACACCCCAACAATCCCACCCAGTCCCTGAGAGCGTTGTCCAAATTGAAGGGAGCACTTGTTTGGTTT
This sequence comes from Oxyruncus cristatus, assembly GCA_013399855.1. Classification (NCBI taxonomy): domain Eukaryota; kingdom Metazoa; phylum Chordata; class Aves; order Passeriformes; family Cotingidae; genus Oxyruncus; species Oxyruncus cristatus. The sequence continues at coordinate 132,029 of VXAY01005699.1, forward strand.
TGCAGAACTTTCTGCCCAAGAGCATCGGAACTTCCATAGGATAGTGTTTCATATAGGGTCATAAAACCCTAACATGGCAAAAATCTTCCCAGCTTCACCTTGCCTTCCCCACTAGATACCTGTTTATATTTGGAGAGGAAAGCAGCTCTTAGAGAAAGCAACTGCCTTCAAATTTTCTGATGAAAGCTGTCTCTCACATTTTTTAAGCTGGCAAAACTTGCATTTCACAGCAGCCTGTACCTCAATGGAACCTGAGAGCTGTGTTACTGCTTCAAACAGGAAAAATAAAGGGCACTACCATAGATGCTCAGTTTTTAGAGCCAACTACCCAAGGGCAGCAGCATCCCATGAGTGGGATGCTCAGAACTGTCCTACCAACAGCACCTCCGGGCTGCAAACAGCATTTCTGGGCAGCATGGGAGTGTCACAGCCTGGCTCTAGTACCCCTGGGAACTCACATGGCAGCTCTACTCCCCAAAAATCAAACTTACAGATTTAGAATACAACTTTCAAAGTGCCCTGAAGGTCACACACAAACTTGGAGGAAGCAGGATGCAAAGGAACTGAGCGGGAGATGAAAGATTTTAATAAGCATTGAGAGCAGTATAATTTTGAATCAGCCACACCAATCTTTTCTTGGCCATGGGACTGAGTGCCAGAAAGAGAACCTGAATTCTGAGTGTCTGTCACAGCCCCAGCGCTTGCAAACAAATCCCTGGAAGCAGAGCATGGGCAGGTGGGCTGGGAACAGCAGTGGTGAAAGGGCATGTGGACATAAGGCACTAAATGGCCACTGGATTGCAGTGCTGCCATCTTTTTGTCACCATTCCCTGGACTGTTGCCTCTCCAGAACTGAGGGAAGAATAAGGAGAGAACGCATGGAAGGAAGGAATGAGCAGCTGAGAACTGGAGGACACAGAAGCTCTGCCCCTTTTACCTGAGCTTTGCCACGTTCCCACGTCCCTCCCAGGGCCTCTGTACAACTCTCAGCCTGTGAGTCCTCACTGAGCCCTCCCCTTCTGTCAGCGGGAAAAGGGGACTTTCCCTGGAACAAGCAGAGGGCCTGGAGACTGGAAGGATGTGAGCAGTGGAAGAGCAGTGAGCCCTGAGCCTGAGCTTTGGGAGGAACAGGCACTGCCCAGGAACCAGAGCAGCAGGAGGAGAACACCGACCACATGTGCAGAGATGCCTTAAAACCAAAACGAGGCAGAAAGTCAATACCCACACAGTATTCCAGTGGGCTGATGAAAAATACTTCGCCTTCCAAGCGCTTAAGACATGGGAGCTTAGAGTCAGGTTCAGGGCAGCATAATAAAGAAGGACCACAAACACCTGTCCTGCTCTTACTGAGAGTCACTTCTTCCAAAAATCCTCCCGCAACGTTCCCTTCCCTTATCAGCCTTGGGCTGAGAGCTACAGACTCTGTTTTGCCTTTCCTGAGACAGGCTGGGAAAGTCAGTCCTGAAACAAGATACACTTGATCTCTCAGGCTAGGGACAGAGCTCAGACCACATTCTTCTTTACAGGATCGAGAATGTGAAGAAAAAGGCAGAAAAGAAAACACTCTTCAAGTAAAGCCCTGCAGTGGTGCCCTAACTCATGGGTGGTGCCCCTCAAGGACACCTCTACACAGCAGGGTCATCATGTCCTACCTCTGCAAACAGGGCCTTTGGAGCCCTGAAGGGTTGTTGTTCCTCCAGTGAGAGCAGATTGCAATGACAAACACGACAAACCTACTGAACAAGAGCTGAGCTACTGGCAGCCAACGTTTGCAGGCTGGAGGATGATGCATTCATTGCCCACCCGTAAGACTGACCCCGTGGCACCATAACCACCCCAATTTAACCTGGCACTGAGAGCGGGGAAATACCTGTGCAAAAACTGAGAGCTTTTCTCAGAGCAAGGGGGGGAAACTCCTTCACCTCCAGCGAAGACCCCTCCACCATCCAATGCGTGGCACTAAGGAAGCACCAGAAACCTGGAATTTGCTGACAAAACACTGGAATTCAGATTTTCAGAGTGCCAATCCATGTCTTCATCCCATCCCTGCCTCACAAGTGTTTCTTTGGCAATGCCCAAAGGGAACTGGTCCAACTGACTGTGCCCTCAGGACTGGAAAGATTTAGCACTGTGGTTGCAAACTTGCCTTGTATCTTCAATCTATTCTTCTAATTTCTCCAAAACACTGGTCTGTGTTACCTTAACTGTTGATTTGAGGAATTTGGAAACTTCAGTAAAGATATACTCATGTTTTAGAATATCATAAGTCCTCTTTATGAACTCATATAGCATAATCTTAACTTTATGAGTTATTTTCATCATGTACTTAAACCATTAAAATGGCTGTTCTGTGTGTCCACAAATTTCCAGGCCAGCTGGTATTCCTCAGAATGTTATTTTTCATTTTAAAACCGTCTGAAAAGTGGTTTTGAAACAGCAGCATCTCTGCATAGGTGAAATGCTGTTGAAAGAAGATACGAAAAAATCAACGTGCAATGAATGTTGCAAGAAATCGTGAGAAATTTTCAAAACAGCAACCAAACACATAAATAAATGTGCATGTGGACCATCTAACATAGAGGCATGGCAAGAAAAAAGTCAGTTAAGTCTCTCCCACCCCTTTACTAAGTTATATGCCCAAGAGTCATTCTATGTTCCTTGACGAGCTGAAGGGCAGTGGGAGCAGAGATGCTGCTTCTGTGAGCTCAGATGCTTCAAACTCTGCTTCCCAACCCTAAATCAAGGCATGACCTGACTGAAGTCCACGTGTATTCACAACTGTTGGACTCTTATGCTGATGCAACATCCCCCATTTCCCTACTTGCTCTGGAAGCCAAAACAAACGTGGAGGATGAACATTAATATTTCAAGATGCACAGAGACACACAAACCCACACCAAACGAGCGTGTTCAACACTGCTCTCAAGGAACCATCCTCCTCTGTCCCACCCCCAATCACTCGCACCACAGGGAGTTGCTATGGTGATGATAATTATTCTTGATCAGCAGGATACAGTAATTATGGCAATAAAAATCACGTAAAGCTTGTCACTACATGTGTGAGACAGGGATTGTCTCTCCAATTATGCACCTTTGCCTGCCCTCCCCCATCTTTTAAGGTAGGGTGTTGGGGTTTTTTTGTTGCAATTATGTAGTAAAAGATATGAAATTCAATTATTTCTGGCTAATATCAACTTTGCAAGGGATGATAGGCAGTTGCTGGCAGCTGTTTGGATGATCCCAATCAGGCAGTCTCTGATCATTTCCACAACAAAGCAGGTAAACAGGATTTCAGCATTTACAGCAAAAATTAAATGGCTTAATATTTCAAAACATATCCTGAAGAGTTTTGAACAGTGGCCTGAAGGTTCACAACCATTGAAGCCCCTCACTCATCCTGTTTGGTGCTCAGTTCATGGATCTTAAACTTGACAGGAGAGCCCCTGTAGAGTTCCATTCCCATCCTGGCTGCAGTTCCCTGTAGAGTTCCATTCCCATCCTGGCTGCAGTTCCCTGCTGGATGTGTTGGCAGGCAGGATGGGGCCCGCACAGCAGAAACCTGGTTCTAGAGCAGCACAGAGGATCCAAACTTCATGGTGGTTGCTCTTCCCTGAACAGCTCTAAGGCGACTTCCCCTAAGACTTGTTTACTCCCTATTTGTCATTTTAATTGGTAGACCTTCACTTTCAAAGCAGTTGCAAATATGATATGATTGACGGAGGGAGTAACTTGACATCAATATTCTGAAGGCATCCATCAGGAATACTGATCTTAGATACAACTGTAGGTTGAAGCCTTTCTAGAAATCGATCTTCTCTTCAGTGTGCCTAAGTGCACATAAAAACATACACATCTAGACAGAGCCACTTAGCTTTAGGATATCTGTTGTGTGTTGAGCTAGAATAACCCTGCTGAGTCATTCCTGACTGGCTTTTGGGCATGTGATGCGTTGGATATTGCTCACAAACTGTGCCAGACACTGCCCAAATGTTTCCATCTCCCCTGAGCCCATAAACTGTGTCCCTTGGATCAGGCAGGATGCATCTAAATTGCATTTTACAATATCTTATTTCGTAACTCCTTCAAAAGAAGCAGAGGGAGAACAATCTCACACGGTATTTTCAGCAGGTCAGACGTTGGACAATGGCAGAAATCAATCAGCATTTCAGTAATGCAAAGGTTTTAAAGAGCAGAAAAAGTTGCTTATGTGATGTGAGTGTAAGATCTGCTGAACCAACAGGTTTTGAAGCACTGCCTTAGGAAGGTAACCAGGGGTTTTTTAGTGCCTATGTGACACAATCTTTTGTTATATTCCTTCATGACATAAGGTTCTGCAGTCATTAATATGAGACTAATCTCACAGCATCTCATCTGCCCTCAATGGAATGGGAGTGGGGCCAGATCCTTAAGTATGCAAAAATCCAAGAAAAAGATTTATCTGTCTATCAGCATGTATTCATTACACTCAAATTGTTATTTGCTCACCATCAGCATAACCAGCCCTTCATAATGCACAGAAATCAGACAGTCTCTGTCAAAAAGGCACTGGAGGTTTGGGGGAAAGCAAAAATTCTGCCTCCCTTGAACACGAGTCAAGGTGAGAAGCTGCAGCTCAGGGCCTGTACAGGGAATGCAAACAGTTTTTTGCCTTGTTATGGGAGACAACAGAAAGGGAAGGTGGCGAATTACCTGCAGATGGTTTTGACAGGTCTGTTTGGTTCCTGCATCCAGCCAGTTGTAATTTTAAAGTATGATAATTACAAGCCTCAAAGCAATATAAACTGGCATTTTAGATGTGGATCCTGGTTCATGTCCTATTTTCTCTATGAACTTGACCACACTACTCAGCCTTAAATTTAGTGTCCAGGAATTTGAAGGTTTTCAATTTTAGGAGGTTTAACAAGACCCCAGATCTTGGTGCTGACATCCAGCAATATCTGTGTCCTTCTTGCCACATCACACATCTTAAACATACAAAACACCCAAATACTCACAAAACACTTCAGAATCATTTAGTACACAAGTTGTCACAGCATGAATTCACCATCATCTGAACCACTAGATGTTTGTCTTTTGGGCAGGAGCTTCTGCTGTGTCTTCAAATGACATTTCTCAATTAGTTACCTAAATCCAAACTGTACATTTCTAAATGGAAGCCAAATACCTCCTCGAGCTGAAGCTTTTCCATCATTTTGCTGTTTGCTGCCATCTCAAGTTACACTCTGAATGTTCTGTTTTCTGGTAGTTTAGTTCAAGAAACCAATGTTTTTCTTGCCAAAGAATTCCATGTAACTTCTGCACACACCCACCTGTGAACACCCTGCACACACCATGCCCTGCACTGACTGGCCAATTCGTTAACAGCTCTTTGGAGAGCATATTGTTATTTTTTTCTTCCCCTAACACATTTTATTTGCTTAATTTTCCATCCAGCACAGCACCCAGGAGGTGATCAGTGTTTCCCTGTCTATGTGAAGAATGCAGAGCTCTCTGCCCCAACAAGACAAGGTTTCCCCTGTTCACCTTCCGACGGGGACGGCTGGAAGATGCTCCAGCCTTCCCCAAGGAGATCAAAGAGCTGCCAAGACACGCTGGTCAAGTGTTTGCCTTTCATCTGAATATATTGTTTGTGACCATATGCCATTCCTGAGGGCTGGAGAAGGGTTCTAATCATTGCAGGAAGAGATGACAGCAAGAGAAAAGGGAAGATGAAGGATTGTTTACCGGCAGGTTACACTGCAGGAACAGCAGGTTGCTGGGTATTGGTTTGAGCAGCAACCAAAAATGAGAAATTCCAGCAATGTAAGAGAAATAATCTTTAAGCACTGATATTTGGTGATGGGATAGGGGCTGCCTTATTCCCAAGATATGTATTATACTGTTAGACAGGCATTTTGATATATTTTTACATTTCCAAGAGTTAACACTGCACTGCAATAAAAAGGACTTCAATTATTTTCAATACACTCAAAAATTTTGCAGAACCAAGGAATCACCAAATTCATAAACAAACCAGTTCTGTTCTCTTCTAAACCACATTATAGAGATATTGAAAACAAGACAGAACTTTCTAAACTGAAAAAAAAAAAACAAGACCACAGAATTTTAAGTTTCCTCCAGTACAGCTTTTTCTTTTAGTTCAGCAATTCAATTTTAAAATGGTGAACGGAAATTTATCCAAATTCCCCTTTTTTGTTGCCACCTCTCATTGCAAAGCAGGCCAAGCTCCACTCACTACAAATAAAGGATCTGCCCTTTATCTCTAGAAGGGACCTGAAAAGGTTTCTGTGATTCAGTCCCAGGAATAAAGAATTTTTACATTTATTTTTAATTCCTGATTTTCCCTGCTGTGGCAGTACTGAAGGAACAACCAGTGAGGAAGAGACGCTTAGTCAGGGCTCGGTGAAACTCTTGCAACTCCTTCTCGCTGTGGCACAGCTGGAGTGAGAGGATCCAAGGATCCAAGAGCCTGATCCCCTGCAGTAGCCAGCAGGGAAGGGGTGGCAGAGCCGTGTGATATCACACCGAAATATGTCTGACATCCAAGAATTCCAGCTCATTCAAATCCACCGAGTGGTTCAAGTGCTGAACAAGGGCTGAGGGCAAGGCCTGACCTCCCCAGGAAGGGAAGAGGCAAAATCCTGGTGGCTCCACAGGTCCCCTGAGGCCAAAGCCTCTCCCAAGGAACTCTGTGCCAGTAGCCTAAAGCTACAGCTCCTCTGGAATGCTGCTGTTAGGGAAGTTCCGCAGGGAATCCTCAGTGGAACAGGTCAGCTCTCCAGCAGCAGATGGACCTGTGTGGATGAGCTGCATCAGATTTCTGTCCTGCTCCATTTTAATGGTGGTATTTTCACCAAAGCAAAATGAAAATAAGCAGCATTAAGTGCAAGTATCTCCTGTATAAATATTTAGCTAAGGAAGAAAAAGTGTCCTTGTGTGCAACCACAGGTGCACAGACAAACACTCAGCACCAAATTCCATCAAATAGCCCTTGGACAAGAAGCTGAGCAGTGTTTGGACAGATGGCCAGTTTTTCTATAAATGCTTCATTTTACTTCTATTGTTTTATTCAGGGCAGGGTGCTGCACTGGAAAAAATAATCTATAGCACCCCTTTTATTTAGTACTTTCCATGAATTATACAAACAAGAGTTTACCACAGTCCAGGAATAAATTGCAGGACTTTCAAGGCTCATGAATCCACAGTGCTGAGCACAGGCTGTGGGAGTCCTGCTTGCAAAGTAGCAACTGGGAAAGTTGAAAACCTTGGGGGTCCAAAATTGAAAGACTAAAGAGTCCCATAAAACCTGAGAGAGGCATTATTAAAAAAAAAAAATAACTTCAGTGTCAGTGAAATCTGAAATAGAGGGAGAAATTCTTTCAGCTCCTGCAGCCAGCTGGGGCAAGTTCCTTGGTATTTCTGCCCTGGGAAGGTTCTTCCCTTTGGCTATAAAGCAACTCATGCCTACAAGAGAGGAGAAAGCTGATAACTAGGATTAGGTGAACTGGTTTAGATAAAGAACTGACTTGAACCTCTGCCCAAGGTTTGAACCCAAGGCTTGCGTTTAAAATCAGTTTTAGGAGGTCGTTTTCCTACTTTCCTTTTTTTCTTGCTCACCCTTCCCCAAAATCTGTTCTTTTCCATTGTGGCTGAAATCAGATGTGCATCCCAAAACACCTTTGTCTTCTATTTGAAAGCCTTGTAGCTGCTTTCCAGTCTTCTGATTTTCCAGGATTTGCCTGAGCTCAGTCACAATACTGGGAATTGCTGCCACCTCTGTCCTCCCTCCTGCTTCTCCTGTAACCGAATTGTGATATTCCAGGAATATCACCAAGGAATCTTTGGATAAAATTACCACATAACATAAAACATGGGAAGGAAAGGAAGGTTTTCAAAACATATTAAGAGCAGATCCACGCAATACCAGGTAAGAAATCATTTTGAATCAGCTGCTCTGTGTGTACCACACACCCCCCACTGCTCTTGCTCCCTGTAAGGCAGCACAGCGTGACAAGGGAGACCAGCTAAGGAATTAATTTTACCTCTTGCCACTGCCAGCCATTGGTGTTTGGGTTTCTTTAACTCTCTCCTTCTAGCATTCTTACAATATGCCCATCTTTTAAAAAGCAAGTTGTTTGCACATCTGAAAATCCAGCTACCAAAGATTGTGTGCTATTAAAGTACATGCTATGGGCAAAGTGGTAATGACATATTTGTCACTACTTTATCCACATATTTGTTCTCAGAATATCAAGAACATTCACTGAGATATTTTTCCCCACAATGACTTCAAAAAGCATCACATTTCTGCTGCAAATCTCTGCTCTCAGTTAATGCAATGCCATCCATAGACCAAGTGGGTCTGTCTCCCCTCATACTCCTACTATTTCTGACTGTACTTTGTCACACTTGAGTCCCTGTAGCTCAAGATTCAGGCTCTGAAAGTAGTCAGAAGCAGGTGTACAGCAGCATCAGGAGGGGATGTACTAAGAACAAACAATTAGTTTAAGACCTTTATCTAAGAGAACTGGAAGTCTCATTTTTGTGATGCCCTGTGTCAAAAGTGTCATCTCTATTGCCCTGTTTAAACTACCCAAAGTGGACACGCCATTCAGGAGCTTCTCTACCAATTCTTTCTGCTCCCAATCTTCCCAAGACACACCTGCTGACTGTTAGAAAAATCCTGTTGTGTCTTCATCATCTCAGATCTTCTATTGTGCAAGCCAGTCCCCATCATTCTTCTGCTCCTTCTTCCCCTGGGCAGACAAGACAGGGCACAGGCAGTGCCACTAAACCAGGGCTGGGGGACCAGAAAAGCAGCTGTTGAGTTGATAAAGCTGATGGGAGCAGTGAAAAGTCATCAGTGGGAACGTCACTGTGAGTGATAAACACTTTCCCAGGAGAAAAGAAATAATAGCAGCTCATTAAATGGGAAAATGGTATTAGAGTGTGCTGAGTTTCAAAGGTTTATATCTCTATTCTCCATCTTGGCTCAGAGTCTTTATGGTAAAACGATGTTTTATGGTTTCTTGAAAGGTATTTGGTGAAATATTTCAAGCCCTGGTAAAGAAAAAATCCACTAACAGGCAAACTCATTGCCAATAGAATTTTGTCTGACATCTACAGGAAAACCGCAGCCACCTCACTCTAACACTGAAAATAAAATCACTGCAGTCAATGAAGTTGCCCTTCTAATTCCCCTGGTTTTGTTTGCCTACTTTAAAAGGAAGAGCTGCTATTCAAAAGTTTTAGGAGTACAAGAAGTTCAGCACTAATGCAAGAAGAGCAAATCCTTAACAACATTTCTAACAAATACACTGATTTTGCAATATGAAGATTAAAGGTGGGTCATGTAGAAGCAATTTAGGTAGCAAAAAGTTGCCCCTGGAAACCCCTGCAAGTCTCTGGAAAATGGATCATCTGCTGAACTCAGGAAGGTGAAGAGACAGAATGGGAGTGGAAAATGGTGTGGACAGGATTGTGTTTGGCCACCCTAAGTCTCCCCAGGTAGTTTGGATACTCTGCAGATGCACAAAGCAGGTCAAGGAGTGTGGAAGCTGGTCCTACGTCCCACCATCCCCCTGACCTTTGTGGCAGATCTGGGGGCACTCAGCAGCTCTGGGCTGGACTGCTTCACTCCCAGTGCTCCACATCCTGAATCCTCTGAAGAAACTCTGCTATTCAAAGAGCCTTAAATCATGGGCTCAGGATGATACACTTCATCCAAAAATTTCAACTAATCTGACATTTTTAGGGGCTTCTGTAGCCACAAGGTTCCCTGACCCGTATGGAGACCACGTATCTGTGTAACGCACAAAGCTATTGCACTTTCGAGAGTTTTTTTGAAAGCATTTAATTAAATAGTTAGTCCAGGCACCAAAATGACTTCCCGAATGCAGTTTCAGAACACTCCTCTAAAGCTGCGCTGTTTTCTGGGAAGAGACACACTTTTTTAGCACTTGAACACACACTTAGAAAGATCTATAAAGCTGCCAGTCAAGCAGCAAATGTATCTCTGCAGATAGTCTCTTTTCTAAAGCCAAGGGGATGGTGTCAATAAGGAAAATAAACAATCCTCCAATGCGGTTGCCATTCCTGCTCCATTATTCTTTAAATACTTAGCTAATTTTGGAGAAAGGTAAGATGAAAAAGGATAATCGATCTGAGCTAACACAAGGCTTAAATTTGATCTGCCTTTTCTCATTTCTCTTCCAAAATACCAGGAGATGATGAAATATGGTTTGAAAATGAGCATAATGTACCCTCAAATGAACAATAAACAGCTGAAACGAGCTCTTCAGCCCATTCTTTTTAAGTGGGGCTGATGTGTAATCCTGTAACACTTAACATTCATTTGAATATGAAAAGACTTCAGGCTGGAGGTGCTAATAAGAACACCCCACACTTCAGCTCCAAACAGACGTGGCAATTTGTATTCCAATAAGGCAAAAAAAAAAAAAAAAAAGGCTGTTCAGTCTTGAGGAAAGAAATACCTTCACTCCTACACGGCACCCATTTACTGCGCACGTTTTAGCATCACTAATGCAAACCATGCTCGAGGAAGACAATTTAAATTGCCCTTCAAAAGGCAGAAAAAGGAACATGTCATTAGCATGACACCTCCACTCCTCTGAAATGCATGAGAGGCTGGTTGTGCTGCACAAAGGTACAGGTAGGTGTAAATGAAAAATGCATCCTTCGCTCGGTGATAAGGAAAATGTGGAAAGAGAAATGCCAGGGTGACAGACTGTTTCTGCTTTTCCTCACTCGGGAGATCTGACAGCTTCGCGTGGAAGCTCCATTATACTAAGATTGGAATCCTTTACCCATTGGGAATGTAGGACATGCACGTGCTGGTGCTTTAATAAGGAAAAAATAAAACCCCAACAGAAACCAACTCATCACTGTATGTTGTTCTCTCGTTTCTTGGGAGCCTCATCAACATTTTCTGTCTTGTCAAAGCAAATATTAATTGCCACAGAACGAAATTTTTTTCAGGGCTGCCTTTTTTTTTCAGAGCCACGTCTAACTTCAGTTCCTGTGCATAAAGGAAGGTTCCGTAAGAAACCTGGAATAAGTCTGGAAAACAAAATCCTCAAGAAAATTCAGCTTCAAGTGTCTCGATTTTTTTATCTGATTAAATGATTGCCTGAGTTTACCCAGAAGTCAGTAAGAAATCCAAGTATAACACTCATTCATTTTTTTAATGAACTCCTTCTCTCATCTCTAACTCATCAAATCGAGTTTGACTGACGAACAGCTACTTCTAAAAGCAAAGCTGTCCCAGAAAAATCGCGTGTCTGCGTCCAGATAGACATTTGCTTTATAAATTAGAAATTCTCACTATGAGACACTGGAAACTTTGGGGGGTGGCGGAGGGGGACGTCAAAAGCATGAATTGCAATGAACAGATCAGCATTACTCGTGTCCTCTGATAGATCAGTTTTGTTTTATCTAAATTGTTCCAGATTTGATCACTGTAGACTCAGGGCACATTTTTGCTGAGGCTGTTTGTGGAAGTCACACATTCCATGGGTGTTCTTAGGGAAGGAGGAGAACATTTGCTGTATGAAAATTAGTTATGGGAACACCTTAAGCAATTTCATGGAAAACCTCATGAGCAGCCAAGTCAAGTTTTAGGCTACAAAGGGGAATGATAAAGATAAGTAGCTCTGGAAATATGTGGCGGAAAGAAAAAGCTGCACAATAAACCCTGAACTTCTCCCTGTGAGCTAAAATAAGGGAAAATTGAAGCTTGTAAATGGATTCTAATATTAGGTTTGCCGATATAAATTCTCCAAAGTACACAAGTCACTAAAATCTTCCCTCTCTTCCTCGTGCACGAATCCTGATTTGATTATGTCCTCAAACCTGCTCCGAGATGCAGGATTGCTGCTTCTCCTCTCTGTCCTTTTAGGAGCTTTTTTTCCCCCATGACTTTTATGCTTTTGCCACTGTTCAAAAATATCTTCTAAAATCTGATGTAATAAAGCCAGAATTACATCCCTGGGCCCTCAGAAAGATCAATAAGTAAGTTAATTTCCTGAGTGGCCACACAGCTCCTGGTTTGTGAGAGAGGAAAAAGGACTAAAGGACACAGAAATATGGGCCCAGAGAGCAAACCTGATTCCTGCAAACACTGACACTGAATCCAGTCTGTGCTCAGGGGGAGCCTCTTCTCCCTTCACAGCGACATACATCCACAGCTCTCAGAAATAAGAAGCAAGGGTCCCCATTCCTGGGGGAGCATCCTTTGGGATGTACATGGGGAAGAGAGGGAAGAACAGAAGGGCAGCAAGTGAGGAACAGACGTCTGGGAGGGTTTTGTCTCCCACCTCCCCGTGGCATGGCCTGGTGCAACACAACCTCACTTTCATTCCTGGAAACAGCAGGCCATGGAGAAACAAAACCAACCCCAGAGAAGGGGAAGATCACTCTGGTGATCACCCAATCCCCTCAGTCTGGAGCCCAGACTGGGATGTGCACTAGGAAAGGGCATAGTTGCCAAATCCTGTAAATGAAGATAATCCTGAGCTTTCCCTCCCTGCAAAACCAGCTCCTCTGCTCCCTCCGGAGCCAGGACCCTGCTTATGCAACCCTTAAATGACCAACTGCAGCTGACTAACGACAAAACCTAAGCTAGCACAGGACAGATTTGGAAACCCACCCACTCACTGCTCACTTCCCAGTTTATAGTCAGAGGTCTCATTTGAGCAGATTTTAATCCACCTTGAACGCACAAATTTCTTCCACTATTCCAATTTAACCCGGGATCACTCTACCCAAAACCAGCTCGTATTTCCAATTAGATGCCTAGTTAAGAAAGTTTGTTATGGCACACAAAGCTCGTCCTGGGGTGTTATTTTCCTTGAAGTCACAGTGATTAGCTGGCACAGAAACATTCATCCGTGCAGACATATAAACCGTGTATTTTGGGTGTGACATGCTCCATCCAGCAGGTCCAGTGTCTTTTGTTATTCACTTTGTGCCTTATGATACAAAGCCCTGGTTGCAACTCCAGAAATTCACAGTTTTCCAGCGTTGGGGAGCGGCTGAGAACCAGGAAATAACATCCCTTTCCCCAGTAATAACAGTTTGCAGACTTCCCTGCTTAAGTCCTCGAAAGCTTTTGGATGTCCAGCATCTCAGGTCCCTACATTACACTGGATTCTAGCATCACTGCTGTTAGGAGAGCAAGGGTTCCACCTTCCCACTCCATGAACATCTCGTGTATTTTTCCTGCTGGGAATTATGACCTGCCTGTCTGGATTATCAATTATTCAGTGAAAGCACTGCAGTATCAGAATGCTTTTTGCTCCCGTTGCTCTCAGGAAAAAGCAGTTGACTTTATTTTCACTGGCCCCATATTTCTTCTCCCCTCCTTTTGCTGTCCCCAGCAGTCATCCAAAGAGTGTTCGCCAACATCAGCCTCTTTGCCCTTTCATTTCTCTTTCAGTTTAGGATTTCTCTCGGCTTTAAAGGGAAGAAACAGCTCCTCACAGCCTTTTCTCTCAACAACAACTTAATGGCTTTGTAAACATCTGTTAAAGTACCGTTAAACGACTCCTTATCAGTAATCGTTGCAAGAGCCGGGGTCTGGGGAAGGAAAAGTGTTAGCGAAGGAAAGTTACTCACTCCCATGGCTGCTGGATGTTAAGAAGTTTCATTTTTCCTGCACTGCAATCCCTAAAACTGGGTACTCAGACAAAGACTCCAGGTTTCACGTGGTGCATGACTGCCAGAACCAGTGACACTGGCATGGAAAAGTGGAAGAGTCTTGCCTACCGACACTTACTGCACATCCAGCCTCACCAAAGCCCGAACTTCTAACCTGGAGCAGTTACTTCATCAGATTTGTCTGGGGGCGAGTTCTAGAAATTGCCATCTGGGGTCATTTCCAGGAGAGAACTTAATGAGTGCTGGAAAACCATCCTGTTCAATTTAAGGTGACACATCCAGCTTCTGCACTGTTGCCTCGCTTTTCATTTGCAAGATTCAAACCCAGTGTATCAAAAGCTCTAAGAGTAATCAAACCCACTTTAACAGGCCTATAATATAAGGGGTAACATGGATAAGTTTTCCTAAGCAGCCTAAAAAAAAAAAAATTACATTAAAAGATGTAACAGATACACAACTGTGCTCAAATATTTTTATTTGTCTAACATAAGGAATAAAACAAGTTACAGCAAAGCATGAAACCTGATGAGGATTCTACCTTAAGGAAAAAAAAAAATTGTCTTTTGTAATAACAAATAGTTGGAAGCAGCTCATTGCTCTCGCGACATTGTTCCCTTCAGGACAAGTCCAAACTGTTCAACATTATGAAAACTCTGCCTATTGCTTTGTACCAGAAAATTTATTACCCCCAAATCATTTACAACAGACAGCATGCATTCCAAAACTGATTTGTTACTTTAGGCCACAACAACTCGCTTTCAAAGCTTAAAGAAGCCATTATACTGCGCAAAGGAGAGCAAGTGAACGAGACACACGTGAGGGACGACTTCAAATGGAATTCCATTAAAAAGTTTAGATGGAGGAAGCCTAAAAACACGGCCCCGCAATTCACTGGGAGTATTCTTAGCACAGTGGACTGGGTGGAAAGATTGAATACGATTTTTATTTCATCAAGTGTGCAAGCATTTGTCACAATTTCAGCAACCTGCTTTCTTGGGTGGGAGAAGGAAACAAGAGAAGTCAAATATGATTAACACAGGAACTCTGCTGTTTGGGAGATGTTATTACCTGCTTATACAGTACATGTCACTTGTTTTACTTTGGTGCAGCACAAAACATAATATGTGTGTTCAGCACTACTCTGTTTCTCTTATTTTGTTATAAGCAACAACAGGCACTTGGGTCAGTTTGATTTATTTGATTAAAAGGCCTTAGACATTTTCCAGCTCTGGAGGCCACTGCAAGTTGACAACTGCTTCCCTGGTCTCACAGTTTTCCTAAGATCAGAGGGGGTATTGCACCTCAAGAGGCAAAAGCAGCTCAAAGGGAGTCAGAAGGACAGAATCCAGAGCCCATGAACAGTTTTCTCGAGGCAGGCTGTAGGTGCAGCACCCCAGGGCTCAGGGCAGAGGGTGCAGAGCACTGCACTGCTGGGAAAAGATGATACTGGATGATGCTGGACTGGGCTAAACATCTGCAGTTCAACATCAAAGAACTTATGAAGAAAGGCAAGATGTAGAAAGTTCCCTACACGCTTGATTTACAGCCTCTTTAATCACAAGGGGCGATTCTCAGGACTTTTTTTTTTTTTTTTAAAATCACTGCAAATTCATATCAGTAAGAGCCTTTTTCTACCAAGTTATCCCAAAATTTGAAAGGTAGCATAGGAACAGCGCATAGAAGTGATATGTATTTGGTTAGCATTTGAAAGTCTGGATTTCTTTGAACTCAGGCAAACCCAAACAGCTCAAACAGAGCCTGAAACTGTAATTCTATATGACCAAAATACAGGAAACTGCTTTGAAAAGAAAACAAAACCCTGCAGCACAAGTGTGAGCGACGGGGCTGTGGGTGCTCAGCTGCCTCTGGGTTGGCCCCAGTGACTGAGCTCTTTGCAGGTGACACTTCGGGTTGTTCTGAGTTTAACACGTGGGTGTTTTCTGTTCAAAGCCAGGGGACAAAGGAGCCCCAGCACCACTCAGCTCCTCATCACCTGCTCAAGCTACAAACTGGGTTCCCTCATCCAGTGCCTCTCTCGCTGCCTGGAGTCATGTTCTAGTGCTCCATCCCATAATCACAGGTCCTGGAAATGGACTGTTTTTATTTTTAAAGCTGTTAAACATCTGTTCTTCCTCAAACTTCAACAACTTTCCTCTCTCTCCCTCTATTTATTTATTTGTTTTTATCCCATACCTATTTTGCTTTTCAGTTCTCCCTCGAAATATTGACCGTAAGAAAATCTAAACTGCTCAAACCCAACCCAAGCTATTCTGAGCACTCTGCTGCACAGTGAAGTCTGGAGTATAAAAAAGAGCAGCATTACCTACCACTTAAATGATTTCCAAAGCCCCCATTTAAGATGTGGGTCTTGTGTGATCTTTGTCCAAGAAAAATCATCAGTGACCTCCATGAGATGAGTTTGGGCACACAGACTACAGGGTTAGCAGGGGATTTTGTAGTGCACAGAACCAAGGCTGTTACAGGTGAGCCCTTACACCCAGTAACAGCCAGAGGGGCTTTCAATGAGCTTAAATCCACCTTTTCTTTTCTTTCCCACAGCAACGTTGCATCTTAGTGAAGGCAATGATACATCCTCAAAGAAAATGCCTGGTTTGATAATAATAACACATGGACAGGCTGGGAGAGCTGGGGGGGTTCCCCTGGAGAAGAGAAGGCTCCAGGGAGACCTGAGAGCCCCTTGCAGGGCCTAAAGGGGCTCCAGGAGAGCTGGAGAGGGACTGGGGACAAGGGAAGGAGGGACAGGACACAGGGAATGGCTTCCCACTGCCAGAGGACAGGGTTAGGTGGGATACTGGGAAGAAATTCTTCCCTGTGGGGATGGGGAGGCCCTGGCACAGGGTGCCCAGAGGGGGTCCAGACTCCTCATCCCTGAAGGTGTCCAAGGCCAGGCTGGAACAGCCTGGGCTGGTGGAAGGTGTCCCTGCCCTTGCAGAGGGTGGAACTGGATGAGCTTTAAGGTCCCTTCCAACCTAATCCATTCTGGGATTCTATGATTTGCATTCTGGCATCTTCCCACGTGTATGTTCTAAAAACCACTTGTAAACAAGGGCAAGTTCTGAACTGTAAATTCCCTTAGAAACCAGGCAAGCAGCCCCAGCCGAGGCCCAGAACACAGATCCCCTGAGTCCTGCAAATCCAAACACTGCGATTCAAGCACATGCAGCCACACAAAATACTACTAGAAAGCACCCAACCCCAAGTTAATCCACGCCCAAGCTCCTGCTTTGCAGCCAATCTCTGCATCAAACCCTCCACGAGGTCACGTGAGGAAAACGCAGCGACGCTTCCAATACAAGCACAGCTTCCAGTCCTTACTTGCAATTTGTAGTGTCAAGTGTTCCACATCCCCCTGTTTGTAAGCCAAGAGTCCAAAGAGCCTGTTTCCAGTTTCAAAAACAAACAGTCCCCGGGGATTTCTGGCTTCTCTGGAAGCAGCAGTTTGCTGTGGGGAGGAGGAGATCAGCACCAGGGATCAGTCGTCAGCCTTTGTGGCACCAAAGCCTTGCTCAAGGCAGGTGTTGAAAATATGGGTTAAAAGGCCAACTTTTAAAGTCCTGAAGGGTAGGATTTTTTCCACCCTGATTTTTCTTCACGTCTGGTCACTTAATAGCTGATTATGAAAACAAGCAGTTCTGATTACTACTACATTGGAGAAGTTGGTTAATCAGACAAATGAAAATCATTCATAGCCATCACAATCAGCTGTGGGTACCAAAAACTCTCTTGGCCCTCTGTGATAATTTAGGGCCACATCCTCATTAAAAACATATGCACAAAACAAAACTTTCAACTGCATGCACATGTAAGCACCCTGGTAGGAGAAGAGACCCATTTAGAGGATGCTGAAATATAATTACATCATATATCCATTAGAAGGATGGTCTCTGCAGCTCCCAGAGATCTTGGCAGAGCATTAAAAGCCTGTCAAGGTTGACCACACAGTAACTGAAAGAGAGGAAGAAAAAAAAACCATCAAACCACAGCAAAAGACTGAAAAGGGATTTCTAGAGTGCTTTTGCATTTCTCTTTGATCTAAAATAGAAATGGTCTTCTGGAAGTGTACCTAAGACAAACCAGGGAGAAAGTACCCAGCATACCTTCACAACCACTCCCAGAAAAACAGGGGGTTCTTAGCAGAATCTTTTCCTCTCCAGGACACCCCTATGCCCTGTCCCCACCTCCAAGGGCTCGTTTCACTGGATGGTGGGAGCCAAAGGTTTAAACTCTAAGAGTGAAAAAGCTCTTCAGAACTGCTACTGAAAACTTTTACAGTAAAGTCCCAACAGAGCATCCATTTTCTTCACTTGAAGTCTGCAAGTTGTTTCCAACTCCTGTTCAGAGGCGTTTTTAAGGGGACAGAAAAACATTTGTGTTTCTGGTCGGTTTTAGAATCACAGAACGGGTTGGGTTGGAACGGACCTTAAAACTTATCTGGATCCACCCCCTGCCGTGGGCAGGGACACCTTCCACTAGCCCAGGTTGCTCAGAGCCCTGTCCAGCCTGGCCTTGAAATTTAATTGTAATTTAATAAAACCAGGTTTTGATCAACTCATATCCAACTGAGAGACTGCACAAGTAAAGAAAACCATCCTTGCTCTCCTCTTCCAGTTCCCACCTCTCAGACCTCTCCAGTCCAGTTCTGGAAACCTGAGCTCAGATTTGGACACCAAGCTTGACTTTTCCTTTGAGGATGTTGATGGTACTTTGTTAAGAAAAGCTCCTCACTTGTTCAACTCTAACACTACCAACAGGTTTGCAGATTGATGCAGTCCCTTTGCAGTGGTCTCTTTTTACAGACAGGCTTGTTTTTGATGTCGCTGTTCTGGAAATTAAGGGGCTCATTTGTGAGTCAAGAGCCCCTTCTCTTCGGCAGAGTGTCCTGATTTCTGCTTGCAGAGCTTGCTTTCCTCAATACCATCCCTCCTGCTCTTCTGCTACGAGCAATTCATGTTGGAAGAACAGACAGAGAGTAAAGACAAAGTTTAAACCTAAACCTGACACTTAGAGGTTCTAGAGAAAGGGTTTCGCTTTGATTTCCTGCATTGAGGTGCCACTTTGGTTAGACTTGGGGTTTATAACTTATTCAAAGGAAGATGGGTCTCATGCTGGAAAGCCAGGCCTTTCTGCTCAGGTTTAGGTGGTGTTAGTCTGCGTTCTTCAGCTAACTCAGAACAAAGCAGGTTCACATCAGCTCATACTTTGTGCTTTCACTAAGGTTTGTCCTGAGCCTTCATCCCTGGGTTTGATTCCAAGGATACCTTTGACACCTTTTTCAACCCTTACGGCTCTGCACTGAACTTGAACAGATTTGATTTTCTAATCCCCTCTATTGATTTCTAGGCATGTTTTTGAATCGTTAAATGATTTAAATCCTTCATTTGGAACAAAGGACCTGGCACAAGGCCTTCTCCCAGTGCAGCTGAGCTGCGGCAAACACAGAGACTGGGAGAAAACTGCAAGAGTTGTGTCAGACCCAGGAACTGAAAATGATGCCTCAATTACAGCCAAAGACACTGAAAACCAAAGCTGAGGTTTACAGCTGTTTGACAAGTCACCAAGGCTTCCCAGCCACCTTTCCCGAGGGTCTCCAGGGATGGGAAGTCAAAGCAAGGTCTGTTCTAAAGGACATTTGTTTTTCTGTGTCTTCTTGCCAGAAAAGAACTTTGGAAATCTCCTATTGCTGTCAGTCACTGGGAGTTCTACGTGTGCAGGCAGCTGAGCTCACAACACAGGTCCTTAAAGGCTTCAAAAGCAGCTTCGAAATGTTAGTGGTGCTTTGTCACAAGGTTGAGATCCTAAATGTGCCATAGCTGGAGATGACACAATTAAGGACTTTCGTTTCCAGCCCTCGATTTTACATTTTGATTCTTTATAATATCTACCCAGACCTGCCAACTTAACCCTCTCCAGTACTTAGTGAATTTGGCTTTTCCTGTAAAAGCTACATCTCCAGCAAACACTTTTCCAAGCATAGAGGGAAGTCTTATTTTTAAATACACTTTTGAATCGGGACTATTTTAGGATGGTTCACCATCCTATTATATTTAAAGTGTTCCCACTGTCTTATTATTATTTAAAGGATTCCTTGCCAAGTATGCTGGTCCAAAGGCTGTCCTGAAAACCAGGCAGCCATCTCAATGCCATCATATGCCTTGGAACACGGAAAACATACAACATGTATGAACTAAAAGAGGTCTCTGAAGTTACCCATTGCTGTCACAGCGTGACAGCCCAAAGCTGCGTGTTTATTCTGTCTGGAACAGTTCTCTTTCTGCAAGAGTGGAAAGGGCAGGATTCCAGTCACTGCCTCCCCCTCTGTTCCACTTACTGTAGGCAGGATCAGAGAAGAGCCAATTTGGATATGAAATACCAAATGTTCTGGATGAAAAATTTTAAATTAATGTAACATATCCGTTGGCAACTCCCCTGCTTTCCTCAAAGCAGGGGCTTATCCCAAGAATTACCACACTTTCACAACAGAACTGGCCTTCTTAAATGTGAGTAAGTGACCAAAAGAAACATGAATTAACAGCCATGTATTTTGAATTTTGTCACAATATCTCACCTTTTTATTGACAACACAACATAAAAATGATGAGTAAGTTCCTCTTTGCTTCATTAGTCTTAAAAAAACCCAAAAAACAACAAACAACCCAAATAAACCAAGCCAAACTAATGCAAGACCCCCAAAACTCAGAAAAAAAAACCCTGACACCCCCCATCCAAACACAGCTCTGTTGCCCCAATGCATCTTCCAGCCTAGAATATTAGTTTTCCGCCTCTGTGGAGGAATAAAAGACAAAGCCAGATCATTCCAACTTTCTCACTCCGAGATGATAAGGATATTCATGCCAATCCTGCTGCACGCTCCTGATTCCCACTCCCCACAGAAACCAAAACCCCACAGACCTGCACATTATCATTTCCCAGAGACCAGCAATCTTCATAGAATCCATAAAATACGCTGGAAATTAAAATAAAACCAGCAAATGCACGACCAAGTTGCCTTTATTATCTCACAATTTTTTTTATTAGAATTTAAGTCAATTGGTTAGAAAAATGGACAAATTTGAAAAGATGGAGAAAGTAAAAAAGGCAAACAAAATGAATGCGAAGATCAGGCTTTTCGAGCCAGACTTCAGCAGGCACAGTGACACAGAACCAGTTCCACTAGATGGCAACATGAATGTGAGCATTCCCTGCCTCAGCACCGATCCTGGTGCCTTCCTGGCCTCCCCCCTCTGCCTGCTGTCAAATGAATATTGATCTTTTAGATGAAACACAAAAATACTTCTTTACCTGTGTGCTTTTCACAGCTAAAAACGTTGCCTGGAGCACGGTGGGGTTGTGATCTCATCCTGCTCCTGATCTGCAGCTCTGCTTCCACTCAGCTCTCATGCAAATAGTCAAAAGGCGAGAAATAAGTATTTTAAGTGGGTAATTGTGCAAGAGTGGGTGTAGGTGCAGAGCAAGGAAAGCCAGCAGGCAGAGGTTGCCGTGTTCACACTCATCAGGCAGCGCTTCAGGGGTAACCATTTTGCACACCTCCATAATGCCACAGCAATCCTCTCTTAGCCCTTCTATCAGTATTTTAATCTCCTTGCACTCCAAACATGTAAACTTGCCTTAATGTGCCAGCTGCAGAGCGAGTCAGCCATGGAGAGTATTGCCAACAACAAACTCAGCCAAGTTCTGAGTATGAGCAGCACAAGAATCTCGCCAGATATTCAAACCACGCTGTGGCAAAAGCTCCATCAAAAACATCAAGGCCAACTCCCTCCCACCATCACTTCAGAAAATGCAGAAGTGAGGGTTGGTTATGCCACTAACACACTGACAACAATTTAATGTAATTCAATAAAGCTCTTTTATTTTCTTGCAAACCAGTGTGCTCTCCACAAAGAACTATTGCTTTATAGATCGGGCTGCTTTTGATGTCACCTTTGATCAGGAGTGCTCCTGAACTTCAATAGAGCTATTTCAGAGCAGCACCTGCCTGGGTGACATCAGAATCCAGACCAACACGTTATTATGCTTTTAATTTGTGCATTGACTGAAAAGATTTGTCCCTGATTGCAACAACTGGAAATGAGGAGACGGACAACTTCCTAAAAATAGCCAAAGTGCAGCATTAGCAGCACATCCTGCCCACCTACTGCATTTTTGCTTGTTAAAAATGTATGAAGTACAAAACTCAGCCAGCACAGGACAAGCCAAGAGCCAGTCCCTGTCCTGGAGAGCTGATATCCAGGCCCTTTCACAAGCACTACCTGTGAACACACAGTTTATGTGCTCCATTTCCCTGTCGCGGGAAGACAAGTTGGAGAAGATTTAACTGACACACAGAGAGATGAAATACCTACACAGAGCACGTGATTAGTAGAACGAGGAAGAGAACCAAATTTTGTTGCCATGCTCCAGTATCAGCCTTGTGATCTCCCAAGGATGTGGCACAGACAGTGTCACCCCACAGTCAGTGCCAGCCCAGCTCTGAGCTGGTTTCTCTCTGTAGATCCCCACCTTTCACTCGCTTTCAAAAGAGCATCTTAAACATGGTTCCATGGCCACACCATACCATAGAAATGTGGAATATCCTGAGCTGGAAGGGGCCCCCAAGGATCATCCAGTCCAACCCTCAGCCCTGCACAGGCCCATCCCCAAGAGTCACCCCCTGTGCCCCAGAGGATCATCCAAACCCTCCTGGAGCTCTGGCAGCCTTGGGGCTGTGCCCACTGCCCTGGGGAGCCTGGTCAGTGCCAACCACCCTCTGGGGGAAGAACTTTTTGCTGAGATCCAACCTGACCCTGCCCTGACACAGCTCCAGCCATTCCCTGGCTCCTGTCCCTCAGCGAGCTCTGCCCTCCGTCCCCTCTTGTCCAGCTGAGCAGACCAAGTGACCTCAGTCATTCCTCGTGTGGTTCCTCCTGTAGACCCTTCCTCACAAAACACCCCTGGCCCACCTGTGATTTACAGGCACACACTCAAACCATCCCATTTAACTGCAACTTCAAGGCAAACCATCACCAACCAACCATGGTTACGTATCAACATCAGGCTGTGGAACACTTAGTTTAATACAAATCTTTGCCTTTTTTTCCCCCCCATATTCTATTCTAAGGAGGTTTACAGTGTCCAAGGGATGAGGAGCAGAAACTAGACTGGAGCTGGTACAGGTTCCAGTGCCACCAGCTCCAGGATTTCTTGCAAGCCCTGAGTGTGGGGGTGCCTAGCCCTGAGCTGGGTGATGTTCCCTTTGCACTGCCAATCAATTCTGCAGAGTGCAAGTTTATTAAGAGCTGCATTTTGACTAATGGCACATCATATAATGTTAAAAACATTTTCTGGTTTTGCAATATTTTTAAGACAAGCAAGATAATGCATTACCATCCAGGCCCCACTGGTAATTAAACTTTTGATCTCTTCACAGTTCCAGTAGACTAGAAAATTAATCCAGCTGATAAAAGACTGGAGTTAACCACCAATGCTAGAAGGAACCAACTCTGTTGGTTATATCCGTCTCTTTTTCAGACCGACTCAACAACAGTTGATTCACACAGAGCTGGGTGTATGGTCAGAGTTCAGTAGCAGGAAACAAAGATACTGTGTAGCTTAGGCTGATATTTCTGAAGTCAGAAAAGATTAACTACACACAAGGTGAGACTGGAAAAAAAAAAACAAAACAACAAACCCAAGGAATTTCCAAAACCCCAGCAAAACCACAATGTGTCCCTCAGTTATAGACTTCCTCAGAGGGGTAAGAAGTGGTTTAGTGGTGACCATGGTGGTGGTGCTGGGCTGATGGTTGGACCTCATGATCTTAAAGGTCTTTTCCAGCCTTAATGATTCTAAAACCTCACACAAACCCAGTTTGTTTGAGTCAGGCAACTGACTCCACCTGCTGCTTTTCTCCAGGGTGCCCAAGGAAGATTTTCAGCTGGTGACAGATTGTCATCTGCTGACAGAGGAGGACCAGGATGCTCAGAACCCCGGGATGCCACTTGGCTGCCCAACCACCCTAATTCCTGGGAAGAACTAGACTTCAAGGCAAACAAAAACACACTTTTCTTCACGCCTGCAGTGGAAGATTCGTAGAGCAAGACAAAAAGCCTGTTCTCCAAAGCTGGAAGGCAATAGAACATTGAGATATGAGGTAAAGCTGCAGAGGAGGCATGAAGAAAACTGGCTGTAAATTTTCAACATATGAAGAAGGAGGGGCAGATAAAGGTGCCCTTTACATTTACACGCCCCTACACCCTAAACAAGGCGTGAGGGAAGGGGCATAGTTTTCACCTGTGTGGGTGACAGCACCCTTTTAGTTTAATTCACTCACACAAGAAGAACAAACAATTTTCTCCACCAACACAATTTGCTTTTCCCGTCCCTCATTTTTTCAAGCCCTTTTTGTTCCCGTTCCATCTGTAGATGCACCTGGCACTCCTGTACTCGGTGCCCTGAAAGTCCCTCAGACGGATTTGTTTGAACATCCTTTGGAGAAGGACAGAAGGAAAGAGCTCTACAATTTCTAGACTAGGAGAAATTAATTTGTTTGCAGAATGACTCCATGGCCGTGCAATGAGCTGAGGCAAGAGCAGGAAATCCTGAGGCAGGATTTCGACTTGGGGCAGAACCTCTGCTGGAGAGCTGCCAGATAAAGACTTTCTGGAGAGAGGGAAGGGATGGGGGGAAGATTAATTAAAAACCGTAAGTCAAATCCAGAAAACCATGATTTATGGCTAAATGAAAAAAAAAAATCTAATTTGCCATAGTTTTAAAATGGAGAGATGATACAGAAAAGACTGAGCTGCTACTGGTTGAGTAAAGATCAGGAGCTCCAGACAGAACTGGGAGGAAACACTCCACAGTTATCTCCTCTGGAGGCAGCAAAATAGTGATAAATCTGTGTTTACTAACACATTTCCTGAGTGTGTTCACTAAAAATGCAGCTTTTAGAGCAATAAACTTCCCACAGATAAGTGTCCTGGCTGGGGAGGCACTGGAGCGTCTCTCCCTGTGCAGAGACATATCCCAGGTTGGGATTGAGGAGTGGGAATGCCACAGGAGAGCAGCTGGCACAGGGGTACTTCAGTGCATGTAAAGGGAGGTGATAAATCATTTAGAGCTTCAGGGATTAGGGATTCCTGCCAAGCCCTCAAAAATGCCTGAAACTTGATAAGAAAGAAACAAACAGAGAAAAAGTCAATACTATGTAAGAGCTATTTCTCTAACTTGGGCAGCATTCATTAAAAAAAAATGATCAGAGTGCTTTATACAATTTATCCCAGGTTAATTATTGTGCACAATAGGAAAACAACACTGGATAAGACTGATACTAAATCCCAAGGTTGTGCATCCAATTATTTTATTGACATCAGATGGTTTACATGCAAAAGCCACCCCTGATGATTTTTCTGCTGCTGTGACAAGGGACAAGGGGGTGTTAATTAGCTACCTCTGACATAAATTGTAATTCCATTGGGATACTTTGAAAAACTGCTTTCAAATTCAAATAAGCAAGGACTCCTGAGCTGTTTTGGTTTTTTTTTCGCAAGAAAAACTCTGGCTTTTTTTTCTACCAAAGAGTTGCGTTGGGGGGGTGTCTGAGCAAACCAGCTCACTGGGGGTCGAAGCCTTGTTTTCCTCCCGGGTTAGGAGGAACACTCCTGTCCCTCCACCTGCGAGGCTCTGCTACAGCTTATACAACCCAGGGTGAACTCCCAGCTTGGCACCTGTGAACACCTGCCCTTCAGGCAGTTGGGCAGGTCCTGCTCAGCCATATGCTTGAGTGATCCCAAGACATGTCAGCAGCAGTGCAGAGCTTGTTAGTCACAGAGTTTCACTCTCCAGCAGCAGAAACCACAGGCAGGCTCAGCCTGGCAAGCCAGAGCCCCTCGGAGGTGTGAAACGCCCGGTGGGTCTGGCCAAGGCTCTCTTCGCTTTGGTGGTGGTTCTGCAACTGCGGCAAAAGTTCTACCGAGGCAAAACATTCAGGCCCAGGCAGTTCCTCCAGGCCTTTCCCCTTGGACATCCCCGAGATCCACAAGTCAGGCTGTTGAGGAGACATCCCTGCCTTTGCATAACAGCTCTTTGTCCTCCCCGTGGCTTTGGGCAACCACTTCCAGAAAAATCACAGCCACTTCCAGGAGGTCTCTCCCTGCTGCAGAGAAAATTATCCCCCCCCCTTTTTTTTCCCAGTTGTTTTAAGTTGGTTTCATAGAATTTCCTTCAGGTGTTTCAAGGTTTGGGGCACAGTTCCACACTTGGTTCACCCACCACAATCCAGGTTGTCCTTCTGGGATGATAAATCCCTCCTAAAAGAATCCCCAGGAAGTGCAGTAGAACGTGGAAGTGGCAGGAGCTCCATGATCCTTGCTCAGGTCATACACAACATTAATTATCCAAGATGTTCCAGCACAGGAAATACACATATTTAGGTTTTCTTGTGTCTGGTAGTGTGCAGTGGAAGCTGTGATCACAATCTACTGATACATGACCAAGAGATCAGCTCCAAAAAGTCATTGTTGTTGAGGATGATTTACTGAACATGAGAAAACTTTGGTTCTAACAGAGATATCCAATATGTAGTTTTATATATTTTTTATATTTATAATTATAAATAGAAATATATCTTTAGAATTCTAAAGATATCTTTAGGATTATAAAGATAAATAATATATTTATATATTTGATCTATCCATATTTATATATTTATTTATATAGTATTAACAGAAATTAACGCCCTCCATGGACACTAAATGGTGGAGTCAAGCACCAGGATTTTTCCAGAGCCCTGTTATAGATAATTTTGCATCTTCACCATTTACTCTGGTACTTGCCAGCATGTCAAGCAAACTGATGGAGGGACTTGGCACCATCCAAATGCCTTGACCCCTTTGTCTGTGGAGAAACTGCTGCATCTTGTCCAGGTAACCTTTGGCTCCATCCCATAAAATCAAAGAGAAAGTGAAGATGAGAAACCAGCATTGCAAAAGCAGAAATTAGAACTCTGGCAAAGCAATTTCCTTTGGAAAGCATGACAGCTGCTCAAGGCACAGGAGCAAAGCGGCCAAATCCTATCCCCCAGAGGACTGGGACCAGCAGCAAGGTGATGTTGCATCTCTGCACTAGGACACTAAGCCTGGCAGGTAAAGGCAGCCCCTGTGTGCTCAGCACCAGCCCCTGTGTGCTCAGCACCAGCCCCTGTTCAGCTCCTTGGCACCTTTGCTTTCCTCCCATCGGCTGGAAACTGCAGAATTCAAACCCCATCACTCTAATGGTTAAATAAAAGCCACATTTTTGGTAAAAACAGGCCTTGGGTCCTGATATAAAATGTCTTGATTTCCTTGATTTTTTTTTTTTTTTTAAATCCTTTATCACCTCGATTTCCAGCCCCAAACCAACCTCAGAGCCCAGAGCCCTGACTCACAGCGAGAATTTGTTCTGCTCCCAAGAGATTTTGTTTTCCTTGCTCTCTCCCCACCCACACCACCTCTCAGCCTGACTCACTTCAGCTGGTAACTCAGCCCAGCTCTGGACTCCACTCTGGGCTGAGTGACCACATATCTTTGTCGCATTTAATCTAATAAAAGGACAAATTCCCTAGATTTCCTCCAACATCCTCTTCCTTAGAAGAGCACACTTCAGCAGCCAGGACACCGCAGCAAAGGTCTGTTTAGCCTCAGGACAGTGTGTACAATCCCTGCCTGCTCCCAACTTGCTGCAGCTTGTGCTGTTTTCCTCTGTGGCCACGAAATAAAATTAAAGATCAATTTAACTGCCTGGAAGAAACGAACCTATAAATAAGTCGTCATAAAGCCTGGAAGACAAGACAGGAAGAAAGAAAATCCAACCAACAAAGAATAGAGGCCAAAAATTTCAGTTCCTGAACTCACTAAAGAAAAGATTGTAAAATGGGACAGTTCTGGGAAAGAAAGGAATTCACAGTTTCTCCTGGAAGCACTTGTCAGTCACACATATGCCCTGGAAAAGGACATTCATATGTCTTATGGTTTGTTCCCTCCTGTGCAAACTCGGAGTCCCTGCCCTGAGGACTCACAGTCTGAGGGTGTGTTCACGCTGCTGTTGTAGGTGTGACACTTTTGTGTAGACTCCTAAACAAACCATCTACATAAATAACCATTCTCCAACAACCCCTGGATGAGGATAACGTGGCCCAATAAATTACAACACAGCCCTAGAAACTATAACACAAATTCCACATTTGCAAAGATGTGCAATTCCTGGAAGAAGAGTTCTTGTTCAACCTTCTCTAATTCAGAGTGTAAAAAAACCCCTCAAAATACAAAGGAACCAACCTGTGACTCTGACATTTTGGGGGAAAAGTGCTGAGTGGGATATATTCAAATAATGTTTTCATTGCATATTATAGAGAAGAGACTTGGCCAAGCTAAAGGTTCATTAAGTCAGGGGCAAAGTTCTTACCAACTTCACTTGAACCAGGATTCATTGTCATGAATGTGGCATAAGAATCTTGTCCAAAATTCAGATTATTCACAAACACTGACAAGCAATAAAGTCAGAAAGGCAACTCTGCTGGTGAAAAGAAAACAGACTGTGGAACCCAAAGGCACCTCCATGCACATCCTTCTTCAGGACAGCAATTACAGTCTTACCATAGATTAAGCAACATGTTCAAGGGGTGAGGGAGAGGGAAATCATAATATTACTCAATTCTTTCACTGAGCAATTTATTTTCTCTAGTTCTCAATGTTTATTTTAGAGATTTAATATCAGATATTTCCAACTGCAGTTCTGATGCTTCTTGTGCTCCGTGGATAACTTATTAACCTGCTGGATGGAGAATTTTTGAACCTCAAATAACAGCCTGGATTGTCTGATTCCTGGATTGGCTCCCTGCCTGTATTCCAAGTCAGGCTAAACTTGCACATGTAGCCCTTGAAGTGTCTGCTCCTTTTGGGTGGGGAATTCTCTCCAGAGTACATATCCCAAGGGGTAAACATTTGTTGCTGCTTTTACTGCCTGCTGAGTGAGTTTTCTTCATTGCTGATTTGCAACATGACAAAAAACAAAGAGTGACTCAGAATAAGAAGTACCAAGACAGAAACAACTTCTGTCTCTTTCCTTAGGGTAATAAAGTGTCTTGCCTGTTCACCAAACGCTGAGCTTGTAAAGCATTAAGATTTTATATGTTCGATGCTTTGCTGATTCCAAAGAATACTTTTAATATCACTTTTAAGTGACACTGGAAAGTCTTCTGAGACGCTGATGTTTGGGTTTTTGTCGGCAAGAGAAAACTTAGATCCTTACAAACAGATCAGAATTTTCTCTGAAGTGCCTTGTTTCAGGAAAAAAAAAAAAAAATGTCAGCAAGTTTGCTCTACCTTAAAGATAAAGCCCTTGGGTGGGTGGCACTGTGTGGTGGCAATAAGAGACAATTTATTTGAGTTCCTCCAGGACTGTTTCACCTGGTAAAAAAACCCATAAAATATGGTCTTCTCCCTCAAATGACAAATTTCCCTTTTGGCATCCTGTTACGAGATCCTGACGCCTGAGATAAAAAGGGCTGCACCCAAAAGATTTGAAGTGCAAGAAGAAAGAACTGGTTTTTAATGCTTTTTATCCCGCAGTATTTAGCCTTAAAAAGAGGTCAAAAAGTCACAAGGGCATCACCAAACCTTTCTTTGCTGCAGATGGGAGAAAGGTCCCCAAAATCAGGTACCCTTGGGAAGCGAACCTGAAAATTCTATGTGTTTAAATCAGCTTTTTGATTAAGGCATGGACTTTCACTTCTGGTTGATGGCTCTGAGCAGCTTAGTCAACATCTGGAATTGTACAAGGAAATAGTTATCCAAGCATTCATCCACAGCCAGTGCCACCTCAAAGCAGTTCTTCTCAAATCATCGTGTCTACAGATGGTTTTGTTCATCAACCAAACAGATTTATCTTCACACAAAATGTTTGCAGGGGGGTTGGGTATTTTTTGGGGGGGTTGGTTGGTTGGTTTCTTTGGTTTTGTTTGTTTTGTTGGGGTTTTTTCCCCTTCACTCTCCAATCCTCTCCCAGCCCTGCCGTGGCCTTTTGCTGCCTCTCCAAGGCTGTTGAAGAGGAACCACTGGGCTCAGCAGTTCCTCGAATGCTCCTCCTTTTACCTGGGCAAAACTGCAGTTTTACAAAGTCAGCTTAAGCAACTTAAAGCAGAAGAGTCTTAAGGAATGACCTTCTTTCAGAATATTTATTCAACTATCTATATTTATGAAAGCAGAGGTGAGACTGAGGAGGGGCAGGGGAACTTCAAAGCTCCAAGCCACGGGTCTCTCTCAGAGATTTTTGCAAAAAGCACCTGAGGAAATATGTCAAGTGGTGGGTGTTATGCAGTGATTTTTCATTAATTTTAATTACTGTCATGCTATAGGATAGTGAGCATCCTCAGACCTTCGCCTCCAAATTGCACTGGGATCTCTGCCAAATTTCTTCTCCCTCTTTGGTTCCCTCCAGCAGTATTTAGTAATGGAATCGCTTAAACATGTCTAAATAAGAAGTGTAAATGCCAAACACTTCTGAATGAGAAGGAACGTGTCTATTAAATGGCATATGAAGCCTTTATTCATAATTCTATAAACTAAAAACCTGGACGATTTGGGATCAAATAAAAGGCTTGATCAGGCTTGAGAGGAGAGTAGATGGAACATCCCCGTTCGAGGGAAACCAAAACAAAACACAAAGCGACTCCAACTTTTCATAACCATTAAAAGTGCATGGTGGGGGTGGAGGGGGAGGAAGAGACAAACCCCCACCATTAGCTTTTGTTTAACTTTAAAATCTGGCTGCACCAGAGTTGCAATACAGGTGACATCATCATCATCATCTAGTCCTGGCTTCCTTGAGCCGTGAGGAGCCCAGAGTCCATTCTCCTGTCACAACCACAGGAGAGCAGCTTTTCAGACTGGGATATTTTTGTTGCAGTGCCCATTTGCAGATGAATTCTTCTGCTGCTCCCCCTGCCCTGTGTTTGGGGCTGGCCAGACATGAGCCACGGCCACCCCAGCAGCAGCACAGCCCCCGTGGCACGGCTTTGAGCCCGGGGTCACTGCCCTTCTCCTGGAGGGTGAAGGGACAGGCAGTGACAGGGAAACCAGCAAAGTGGAAGCATCACCTTGGGACTGATCGTTAGTGGCTTGAGAACAAGATCTTACTGGTTTGTGAACTAAATATCCCGTTAAAGCATGAATGTTGACTGGAAGCTTAGAGGCAGCAGCTGCAACTCTTCCAATTTTCTCTTCTTCCACTTGGAAAGCGGCTGGTGGGGCAGAGGTGGCACTTCCACGTTCATTAGCAGTACCTGATGACAGCTGCAGTGAATTTGCCAGGCTGGACTCTTCCTTTTCCAAAAAGCAGTACTTGTGAGGATTCACTCCAGTGAGACTTTCACACAGTTGTGCTGCATCAAGCAAATAAATTTACTCATCCAAAAGCAGCCCCAGACCATGAGCTCCCCATGGCAGCCACTTCACCTCCAGACACGTTCCCCACCTCAAGGAGAAGTCCAGTAAACAAACATCCACTAATTTTCCATAGATTTCCACAGTTAAGCCAAAAGTAACTCACCATTTTCCTGGGTTATATTCTTCCACACCCACAAGTTCAGCCTTTCTCAAGTTAACAAATATCAGCAGGAAAGGGAATACCTTCCACCCTCCACAAAAATCAGTGACAGCTTGGGATCTAAAGTAAATACAGTTCCCATTTGTTTCCAAATGAACCTCCATTATCCTCTCCAAGCTATTCCAGTGGGAAGTCCTTCACTCCCTTTGCAGGAAGGCTCCTTGTCACTCCTGCCTGGCCCCAGGCTTGCCTTGCCCCACCTTCCCAGCTCTCCTATTCAATTTAGGGAAAAGCCAGTTGTGTGCCAGACCCTGGGCTTGCACAACACCTTTTACTCTGTGTTTCCTACAAAAAGCCTCTGGAAGAGTTCCCTTTCCATCTGAAGAGGAGGGTTTGTTTGGGGCTTCTTTTTGGGGGGGAGGGAGAAGGGATGTTTGTGTATTTGGGAGTTGTGTGTGTCCCATCTTTCCAGTTGCAGATTTCTCCCTTCATCATCCCCGTTTCTAGGAAATCTGCCTTTGTGCACTTAGAGAGCCTCTTCCTGGTACAATTTTCCTGTAACTGTGAGTCAAATTTTGGGAGCAAATGTGTGCTGGACCAGAGATGAAACCAAGGCTGAGTTACACCTGAGTTACAGAATCACCCTTCACTGTTCAGAGTGAAAAGGATAGAAGGGATTTTCTCAATCACTCTCCAAGTTGTTTTTCACCTACAAAACGTATCTAGTTGTCTTGAAACTAGATTCAGCTATTTTAAATTCAATTTAAATTCATTAACTAGCACTGTACAGTGCAAGGCATCAGTGAGTGGACAACACCAATGCCATGTTCTTCCTTCTCACACTGCAATTATTATTTTAAGTCACCCCAAATGGAGTTGGCCCAAAACATCCTTCATTTTCTGTCTGACTTAAAACACTGACATCAAGCCAAGCTCCACATGGGTCTGTCACATGAACTGAAATTAATTTGCTTCAGGTAAAACACCTCTGTTGGGGGGGTGGGGGTGTTAATTATTCAATTTTTACAAAATTCATATAACTTATTTCAGAATAGAAACTACAACAACTTAAAAGCTTTGGAATTATTCCCTTTTTTCTGACTCTTCTAAAAATTTTGTGGGTGTCAGTTTTTGGCTGAAATATTTGCTTGAAAGCACTGAATCTGAGCTGGGGTCTGGGCGTTGGAGTGCCCCTTAGGGATTCATTTCATTCTGGTCACACCAGAATTTCAGCTTTTTATTTGCCTGGGCTGATTATGGGCTTCAAGACTGAAATGGATTAATCAGGAAGGGGAAATTCTTGCAGGCAGAGCCACAGAGTACAAAAGATTCCCAAAGATGCAGAATGGCAGATCTAAAACAATGGAGTCTGCATTACAAAGGAATAGATCAGGAGTCACTGAGGGGACACAGGAAGAACAAGAGAAGCAGCTGATGGAGTTGGAAGGAGATGATCTTTAAGGTCCCTTTGCACCCAAGCCACTCCGGGATTTTATGAGAAGGCAGCCTTGGATCACATTTGATGGTACAGAGAAGAATTTTCTGTAGAGAGGGGATATTCCAATATTTCCTATGAACGTGTGGTAGTCAGGGTAACATTTAAAATGCACAAGGTGGACCTGCCTTTTGATAAGGTAAAGCAGAGAGAGGACAGAGAGTGTTGTCACCTTCCCCATCCCCATCCCCATCCCACAGTCCCTTTGGTAACAGCTTCCACAGAGATCCTCAGATAAAACTTGAATGACAATTCTTCACTTTCACCTTATCAACAGCCTCAATCCTTGCACTGAGGAGGAGCAGGGAGCCCTTTTTCTATCAAGACAGTGATGTTTGTTTGCCTTTCCATGACACATTAGAGCCCAGCCTCCAAGAAATACAACCAGGTCGCTCCTTTCCTGGTGTTTTCTGTGGCTGTTTGGCACTGAGACTTGGACATGTGAAGAGACACATCTGTCAGCATCAGCAGATTTAGAGAATACAAGCTCTGCTTTGAAATATGGGAAAATTGATCCTGCAGGGCTGTTTACTTCATCAACACACCTCTGAGTGCTATCAGGGCACCTGCACGTTGCATAATTGCTCTTTCTCTCTCAACCAAACATCAGCAAAATTTGTAGCAGGTAAAGGTGTGATCACAGGGAGTGCTACAGCCAATTTTCACAGCTCAGACACAAAAATAGAAAAAAGCTAATTAGCAAGGTCTCCTCTGCAGCCTCCCTGCACTCTGCCTTTTTTACATGCCCTCTGAGCCAGAATTAGCTTTGGGAAGGAGGCTTATTTGAGCACATGTGATAACCTGGTACTTGCACATACTTTCCCTTGTGTTCAGCTTTCATACAAACACAAAAATTAAGAACGAGACAGAAGTACTCAGGCTTCCCCAGTATTTTGTGGAAGGTACATTTAACTGTGTGGTTTGGGTACAACAGAACATAAGCAGTCTGAGCAGCAGGATGTTGTCCTTCCTAAATTTTTAGCTATTTTCCTAACTCATTGATGAGGCTGGAAGTCTCACAGCTGTTTAAAAAGAAAGAAAACTTAGGGCCCTCATCTCTCCTTGAAGGCAGGTCTGAGTTGAGGTTGTGACTCTACTGAGGGTTAAGCCAGTGACCAGGCAGTTAAGCCATGGGAAGAAGAATTAAAAGCTGGGTGAGCCCTCATGAGCTGTGTCAGGAGGTGGCAGATGGCCTGCAGTGTAGCAAAGAAGTGTTAGCTCAACACACCCCCCCAGCAGACAGCATTTCCAAAAAGTGACACATTAAATAAGGACCTAAGTTTAAAAAAAAAAAAAAAAAAAAATAGAACTTCCACAGAATCACAGGACCATTTAGGTTGGAAAAAACCCTCCAAAGGTCATCAAGGCCAACCCCTGACTAATCAGTACCTTGTTAACTAGACCATGGCACCAAGTGCCACGTCCAGTCTTTCCTTAAACACCTCCAGGACTTACTCTCCAGGCCCTTCCCCAGCTCAGTGGCCCTTCTCTGGACACCCTCCAGCACCTCTTTAAAGAGAAGGGACTAAAAGGGAACAGAGTTCCCAAGGTGTGGCCTCCCCAGTGCCCAGTACAGGGGGACAGTCACTGCCCTGCTGCCCCCACTATTTTTGACAGAAGCCAGGATGCCGTTGGTCTTCTTGGCCACCTGAGGTGGGGAGGTGAGGTTTCTTTAGAGTAGTCTACTAGTAGTCTACTGCTTTGGACTAGTCTATTAGTCTTAGCAGTAACTTTGAAGATTACATCCAAAATCCCAGTTTTCAAAAGAGGGATAAGCACTACTATCTCCATTTGTGGCTGAGCAAATCCATAAAAGCACAGACACACGGAAGGATTTATCTGTAGTCACCTCACTACCTCATGACAGATTTTGAAATAGCAGCAGGTCTTCAGCCTCCCGGTTTGGCACACAAGGCCTGAGTGACACCCTCTCACTTGACACACCCACTGATAGTATTTAATAGCAATTCAGCCACTTTTATTGTCCTGAGCCTTTAAAACAGTTTCTTTTACACGATTCATTAGCCTTATTTAATTCTATGCCCACACGTAGGATTATATTCTACTTCCTTGACCTAAACAAGATACTCCTCTACTCCCTTCGCATCCCTAGAAGCTCCTTTCTCCACACAGAAGTCTGAGCTGACACAGCAGCAGCGTCTCCACTGGCAATGTCTCCTTTGCATTTTCATCCACAGGCAAGATTTGTTTCCTTTGCTCTTCCAGCCCGTCCCCTCTCCCCTTCCTCTGCAGTTCCATGGTGTGTTTCGTACCCTATTGCTCCACACATCATGAAAACTAGCACAGCCCATCTAGGAATGCAAGGAGACTTCAGCAAGAAGATAATTTTTTTAAGACCTATGCAAGCCTTGACATTCTTTGTCTAGCAGACTTCTTCCCTCTCATTTTTGACTCACAATAATACAATACGTTCCTTGACCTGACTTTGTCCACCTGTTGTTTTTTTTTAAATGCACTATGATGAACTACAACATGCAGAGTGTTGTCACTCCAGAAAAGGCTCTGATCTTCATCTGTGGACATGCTTATGCTACATTATCTGTACAAATAAGACAAAAACTTTAGAAAAAAACCCAAACATGTCAGAACATTAATGTGGACCAAGACTATGAGCCTCTTTTGTGAGGGGTCTAGTAAATCTTTCCTTTCACTGCTTCCTTCTATTCCTCATGAAATTATTCCTAAAAAAACCCAAACAAAACAACAACAAACCCCCAAGTTTTGAAGAGATTAAGAAGCAACACAAGTCCTCCCATCCCCACACTCCAGGCTGAGTGCTCTGACCCAGAATTTGGACTCAGTGTCTTTGGGTGGCCCTTCAATGGCACACTGAGAAGGTGCTGCCTGATTCCTAAAATACCGAACCCTGGTTTAAGTCTGTGATGGTGGAAAGGACACAGCCCTTGCCAGAAGGAATGTATGGATGAATAAAGGTGCTTTAGGGTATGCAGCAGTAAGTAGATATTTCTCACGTGACTGATCAGAGTGCAAACTCTATTCCAGTTTATTACATTGCCTGCAGACAGCAAATTGAATGGTAATTGTTTGAACTGGATTCAGCAATACCTACCACAACCCACTAATGAAAGGGACCTGTGTTGTCTTGCACTGTTGGATTAAGATTGTTGAGTACATTTTTAGAACAGCAATAAGGATCTTTACTCATGAAACACACTGCACAAGTTTTACCAGGTAGGACAACTAGTCTGGCTGGTAAAGAACTGCAGCAGCAGAAATGCTGGGGCTGATTTCTCCATGGCACAGGAGAACCAGGCTGCAGCCTAATTCAAGGCTTATCTGAGACAATAGAGCACTTGCGTTGGTTTCACTGCATTTTTCTCAAGTCTACGTTGAGACCAATTAAGAAAGTTGCCCACCTAATCTCAGTGGAGCATTTTTGTGACTGTTCTTATTTAATCTGGTCCTGCTTTCCACTGGAAGTCCTTTTAAAACAACAAGTCTTCCACGTGTCTGTAGGACATGAGGCAGATTAAAAAAAAATGAAATGTGCAGATCTCTACCTCCTTAAAGATGGAGCAAGAATGTACATGAAGGTGGATAAACTTCTCCAGGAGTAACCGATGCAGAACAACACCTGATGAAGCCTCTGGCTCCACAGTTAACACCAGAGCACAGGAGTGTGGGCAGGAGTGTCAACCCACATCAGCTGTATGAGGCAGAGGGAGCAGACCCTGTGTTTGTCACGGGCAGCAGTGACATGTCCAAGGCTGGTTAAATGCCACTGCAGGGCTCCCCAAACTTTGCTGCTGTTCAACACCAACACTCAAAACACTCTGGGATCACCCTGCTGATCCAAAGGAAAGGACATCAGAGATGAGGCTGTTGGACCAGAGAGAAGACAACAGCAAGCAGGGCCTGGAAAACAACCAACCCCAGCAGTTTTCATTCCCTCCCTGCCTGTTCTGTTCTCACTAGCAAATGATGCCTTATAAAAAGCAAATGCACAGGACAGGAGGGCACTGGAGTGTGCTGGGGACTAACTCTGCTTACAGAAACCAGCATGAAGAAGAAGAAAAGGCAAGATCAGGATAAAAAGATCTCTTGCTCAGTTTTAACTGATCCCTCGTTAAGAGTAATTGCACTTCAGAGCAAAATAGATAAATGTATAAAGGCAAATCCCAACCAACACGTTTGACATAGAGAGATATATCGCTTCTCAGCCACCAAAACCATGGTACCTACCCAAGAACCAGGGAAACAGGCACCATTATTTGGGAAGAGACCTCCAAGACAACAACTAAACTAAGTAAAAACACCAAAACCCTCAAAAAAAAAAAAAGCAAGGCAGTGGGGGAAATCAGCTCTTTTATGGTTTAGCACTTTAGAAATCATGACCACCTAGCAAACAAGCAAAGAGCAGTACTACAGTACTGTCATCACCCACTTCCTAAGCACCATTATTTGATACAAGACCACAGTCATAAGCAAAGGCTCAGCCCAGAAAACCCTCTCCCTTCCCACATGTTGTTACACCCCATGAAAGCTCACCCATGAATCTCACAACCGCCGGCTTTTGTCTTGAAGGACAGGAACTGTATGTTGTGTAGCTGGAGATTTCAATATAACCAGAGCAGAAAGCTTCCCAGAGCTACAGGTAGCTCACAAAACTGGGAAAACAGAACCATAACCCTGAATAACCCAGTCCCCCCACTTATTTTCACTCTCAGCAGGCTCAGGTGGAAGACTCAGTCAACAGCTGTGGGTAAGGGAGGGTGGAACAGACCACAGAGAAAGGGAGCGAGCGTTTCTAGCCCAAAAGAGTAAGTGGCAGCCAAAGCCCTTTGTGTAAAATATCCAACAACCCCTCAGCAGCAGAGAGAAACCACCTGCAGGACACGCTGCTCTGCCAGCACTGGGACAGCCGGAGCACGGACAGCCGGGGCCGCTGGGCTGAGCCTGCACCGAGCAGGGAGGTGCTGCAAACCCCACCGGGAACCCCAGCTGAGCAGGGAAGAGGCACTAATTTCCACCTGCTCCCAGCAGCACCTCTGCCAAGAGGGCCTTTATTTACATCCTCGTGGCTTCCATTTAAGAAGGCCCCCAGAAATGGTTTTCTCACAACAAAATAAGTCAAAGTGATAAATGGGGATGTGCAGGGGCATCTTGTTTTCTCTCCCTATACCAGTGGCTTCAGTACTGTCACTCTTCACTTAACATGGGATCACAGGGGTTCTTGTTGAAAATACTAAGAAATATATTGCTTTAAAGCCAAAATTAATGCACAGCTCAAGGCTACTCACTCCTGGCCTCAGGGTCCTACAAGGTGGCTTGCAAGATATTTGTTAGGAATGTGAAAAACATAAAAGTGACCATTGTTCAGATACTTATTTAAAATTATTTTTTATTATTTGTTATTTTTATTTATTTATTATTAGTTTGCTTTTATAGTTCAGTCCACAGTCTGGAATGAACAATAATTTACACTCTGCTTAAATTCTGGCCTCTGTAGATGTACCAGATCTGATATTTCCAGGGAATGCCCAACATCTGAGTGAGCCAAACACACTTGGAAGAAGCATTGCTAGGAATTAATACTCATATTAATATTTTCTGAAGGATGCATTCAGATCTATCATTTCATTGTCACTTACACACAGATTGTAGCAGGGAATGAGCTGCAGACTAAAATTCAGTGAGTGGGGAAATAACAGCAGAATATGGAATATAACAGGATGTTCTCCTTTCTCACACGATATTGCACCTGAGCAGTCTTGCATTTATTATTCTTATACACTACAACAACACTCCTCCTGGGCATAACACCATGCTAAGGCTTTAGCTCTTTTCCATGGCTCCCAAGATGGAGCAGGAACTTACACTACTCCCTTTGTATGTCAGTTGTAGGTACAAATACCCACTGAAATGGCTGTGGATGTTTCCATGTACATGTCTAATAAAACGGTTCTGGGATGACCAACCCTGGCATTTGAGATACACTGTGGGCTATTGGTGACATGTTGTTTAGTCCTCCAGGTGTTTTTGAAGAAATCCATTACTATCCACATACATTTGCAATGGTCAAGGAACTTTTTACAAACTAGTTACCTTTCCAAATTTGTTTGTAACACCTTGTAAGCGCCCCAGAATGATATTTGTCATTCTGTTGAAGAGCTGCCTCATTCTTTTCACTGGTTGGTGGCACATTTCGCAGTGATCTACTTCCGATTGGCAACTCCTGCACTGGGATACAGCAGAAAAGCTGATTTTCTTTTTGGTGTTTTGCTACCAAGTCAGAGGTACAAACTGAGAGAGAGCAGGTTTAGATGGGATAGTGGGAAGAAATTCCCCCTCGTGAGGGTGGGGAGGCCCTGGCCCAGGTTGCCCAGAGAAGCTGTGGCTGCCCCATCCCTGGAAGTGTCCAAGGCCAGGTTGGACAGCGCTTGGAGCAACCTGGGCTGGTGGAAGGTGTCCCTGCCTTTGGCAGGGGGTGGGACTGGATGGGCTTTAAGGTTCCCTTCCAACCCAAACCAGTCTGTGATTCTGTGAATTTGAGCTCTGTAGTTAAGTGGTTCAGAAAGTCAAAGTCATACCCAGGCAAGTCCAAACCTTCTGAGCACAGGATCGCCAGGGCTGGGAGCCCAGGTTTCCAGACACACCCTTGGCTGCCTTAGTTCCTTGCATTAAAATAGATAAAACCCATCTCTAAATCCAGGTACCATTGTGAGCCACCTGGTACCTGACCCTGATGAAAAAGAACATCTCTCCAAGCTTTACAATGCTACAATTCTACTGCATTTTGTAGCCCAGTCAGAGCCTTTGGTATTTTTGAAGTTAAAATGCTTCAGGTTTTGTGGTTGTTGGTTGGTCTTTTGAAACTTTTGCTTCACAGGGGGGAAACAAGAACATAAAGCAATGGGCAAGATGCAAAATACATGATTTGGATAATTTTCTCACAAAGATGTGCCAGAACACATTGTTGGGAACACATCCAGGACAGATGGGGATCTTACTAAGCTCAGGGCATGGACCAAATGTCTCCAGGAAAGGAGTTGTCCATTTGCATTGAGAACAGTGAGTATTTCTGTGGCAGTATTCACCCAGCTTTCTCCAAGTCATTTTAGACCATAAAGAGGTAGTACAGTAGAGAACGAAAAACCTCAGCAAGTAGAACTGCAGTAGCCTGGAACCGGCCTTATCAACCTGTGTGCTCCAGCGTCATTGCCAGGAGAAATTTGTAGCACACCAGGGTCAGCAGGTGAAGCTGGAATGTCACTACAATCTGGTGCACAACCCTTGCATGCAAATGAGCTACAGGAACTCGGGTCTGAAGCCGCAGCTCCAAAAGTAACCCGGGATTTCACAGTCTGTGTGAATTTCAAGACTTGCATTGTCCATTTGCAGGAGCTGGATTTAGTCAGCTCTGTTTAGGAAATCCTGGTGGAAAACACTGGGAGCTGAAGTGCTGTTCCTGAACAGACTGCTCTCACTCAGAGTAACTGTGCTTTAATTTTTTTTTTTCCCAATTTCATTCTCTGTCTCTTAATTGCAAGCACTGTGTCAAATTTATGAGGCTGAGCAGAACTGTGCTTGAGAGCAGTCCCCACCTCAGACCTCACCTAACTAAGAACAGTTGCTAAGAGATCTCAAAGGGAAAACACCCTTTTGATTGCAGTGGGGGCTGTGGGGAAGCTGCTGGGCAGATGGGGAAGGCTGGGAAGGAAACACATGGAAGATGATACGGCTGTGAGAAAGAGATTCCCATTCCCTGAGCACATTCGGATTTGCAATCATATTTTATTTGTAGGAAGCTAAAGAGCTACACGCCCTGTTATAAATATGGACATGGAACTCCCAGTGACATTGCATCAGATGACATTTGTCAACAGAAATAGGGGCCTTTCCTAAGGACAAGGGAAGCTTGTAGGTGTTGCAGATAGGAAAGGCAACACTGAGCATGGGAGAGGTGAGCTGTCCTGCCACCACGCTGCACTGCTGCTTCTAGGAGGGTCATTCCTGGCATTCTGACTCCCCCCTCTGTTAAGTCAGTTCTGTTATCAAGGAAGAAAAATATATGCCAACTTCTTTTTTCTTTTGTTTGTTCTGGCTCTTGCACTCCCATGCCAGTGCCTGTCCCGGGTTAAACACGCTGCTCCTCCCTGCCCAGCAATGCTCTTTGTTGCCACCTTTTCACGGGCTGCTGGCACCGGTGCCAATGACACCAACGTAATCACACTCCAAACACAGCAAGGGCAACACTCACACCCCTACCCAAACACCCAAACTGCCCCCAGCTCTGGGAACAGGCAGGTTGGCAGCAGCCTTGTGCCAACAGCAGCAGGAGAGAAACACCCTCAAAGCCATTAGAGAGTGCCCAAAGGAGGCAACGAGGATGGGGAAGGGCCTTGATTTGAAGCCGTGGGAGGGCACTGAGGGCACTTGGTGTGTTCAGCTGGAGAAGAGGAGACTGAGGGGAGACCTCAGTGCAGTTCCAACTGCCTGGGCAGGGGCAGAGGAGGGGCAGGACTGAGCTCTGCTCTGGGGGGACCAGGGATGGCACCCAGGGAATGGCTGGAGCTGTGTCAGGGCAGGGTCAGGTTGGATCTCAGGACAAGGTTCTTCCCCCAGAGGGTGGTTGGCACTGACCAGGCTCCCCAGGGCAGTGGGGACAGCCCCAAGGCTGCCAGAGCTCCAGGAGGGTTTGGATGATCCTCTGGGGCACAGGGGGTGACTCTTGGGGATGGGCCTGTGCAGGGCCAGGAGTTGGACTGGATGATCCTTGTGGGTCCCTTCCCAGGGAAAGGGAATTTCTGGGAAACCCCAGCAGATTCTGGGATTCTGGGACTTTCTCTGTAGCCCAGGGAAGGAGGAGTGAAGCCAACAGCAGCTCAGTCCCACTGGTGCAAGGTCTGGAGAACCACAGGGAGAGAGAGGAGAACCACAGCTGGAGAACCACAGTTGTTACACACAAAACTGCCTCCCACAGTCCAGCCCAGGACATTTTCTGTAGGGAAGTGGGTCAAAAGAGCAAACC
Organism: Oxyruncus cristatus; assembly: GCA_013399855.1. Taxonomy (NCBI): domain Eukaryota; kingdom Metazoa; phylum Chordata; class Aves; order Passeriformes; family Cotingidae; genus Oxyruncus; species Oxyruncus cristatus. The sequence goes on from VXAY01005699.1 coordinate 173,815, forward strand.
AGGGGGTGGATCCAGCTGGCTCACACTCACTCCTGGCTCTGGGACTGATTTTGAACATGGCTTAAGGGATGGTTTGCTGCCCTTCAGCCTCTCCCTCTCTAAGCTGGGGATGGTGATATCCAGAGCTGAGGGGTGTAGCTTCATAATCTGCACTGGAATTTCCACAAAAGGGCCATTAGTACGTCAGCTCCAATATTCCACTTACGTCTGGCTGCGAAGGGAGAGATGGAAAAAATCAAAAAAGTGTTAATCAAGTGCTAATCTTGCTGCTAATTATTTTATCTGCTTACATTTGGAATTTCTGTATATGTTTCTCTTATTTTCCTTCTCTAAATGGGAGTAAAATGTACAAAAGGGCAGGTATTTCCTCCTTTCTGGTCCTACTCCACCTATTTATTGGGCCATACTACATGCCTGGGAGTTTCATAATGGGAATTGGAAATGGAATTAAAGAAAAGGAAATTGCTACAAATGAAGCAATTTCCTGGGTGTAAACAGGGGTTGTAATTTTGAAGAACAGATTTAACACGCAAACGTATTTTGTTCTGTCAAACAAGTGTGACGATTTCTTGTTAGATACTATTTAGCTGAGAACACTCACAAATAACCTCATTATGATTGCTGGTGACATAAAAGACCAAGGGCTGAAGTTCTTATTTGGGCAAAACTCCAGAACTTCGGTGATACTTTTGTCTAAGTAATCGCATTAGGATCTGGTTTTGGCAGGTTCCAACCTAATGGGTAATAATACACCCTGGACTAACTGTTCAAAAATTTGGTAACTTGCTTTACAAACATAAACTGGGACTGGAGGAGCAAAATCCCATGGAATTCCACTAGGAGTAAAACTTAGTGTACTGTTTTATGACACCATTTAGACACCCAAGTGCCTGCATCAGGATCTCAAATGCACGACCTCAGTAAGCACTGGGCACTTGCCTCATCCAGCTGCTGTCAAAGTCCCTCTCTGGCTGCATCATCTTTTCACATTGTGGTCCTTAGGCACCATCTACCCACAGCAATGCCCTCCAGGAGCTCCAATCCCCACAGGGGCTTCAGAAAGCATTGAAGGCTCCTGGTGAGCATCAGGCCAGACGTGCCATTCATTGTGTCTCTAGTTACCCAAATTCCCTTGAAAACCCATCCCCAATTAGAAGAGAGTCACAAACTGGTTTGGGTTGGAAGGGAACCTTGAAGCTCATCGCTTCCCAACCCCCTGCCATGGGCAGGGACACCTTCCACTAGCCCAGGCTGCTCCAAGCCCCATCCAACCTGGCCTTGGACACTTCCAGGGATGGGGCAGCCACAGCTTCTCTGGGCAACCTTGTTTTAGAAATATCAGTTTGACCTTCTAGTCATTTAAACTTCTTTAATAATTTCCCTCCTCTTTCTTTCAGCATTGAGGGTTGGACATTGAGAGTTGGTCTTCATCTCCGTGAGTGGCTTTGAATGCAGAAGATTCAGTTAATTTGCCAGAACAAAAGAGACAGCTTGAAGTTGCTGGATGGACTGATACTTTCTGATATATCTACGTTGGTAGATAACCCTAATGACCAGCCTACAGTGAGCAGATATGTGGATAGTTCCATTGGTTTGAAGAGTTAGGGATAATTTTAGTCTTCTGTGAAGTCCACTGAACTTACCTGCGTGCCATTAGGGTATGAATTTGCTGTTGTTTATTTTTTGCCCACTCCACAACTGAAAAGAGTGAGAGTATTACATCTGCAAACACTGGCCCCTGCCAGCATGCATAATTACTTTTCTTTTTTTTTTTTTTTTTTTTAAAAAAAACAAACCTTTGAAGGCTTTGGACTAAATTTAAAGGTTTTAAATTCCATTTTAGGCTTCCTTCTTCCAAGTGTGGCCTGGAGAACATGTCCACCACCCAGGCATAAAACATCAGAGAACATACCCAGTGCAACATGGGAAATGTATCCTCCACCACAGACTGATGGATCACCGAGGCAGAACATTTGGTTAGTTGTCTGTCATAGCAGGAAAAGTAAATCCTGGATGTACTAAAGGTAAGAAAATCATTCATCCAAGGATAATCAACTTTTGGAAATCATTCCCAGCTGCTATAACTGAGCACAATGCACCAGCAATTAGTTGTGCATCGTTGCTTTCAAATTGCACAAAGCTGACTGTAGTGGGGGTGGTGAACATTTGTTAAACTGGGTTTGTATGAAATGAGAGATCACCTGGAGGAGGAATATTACTGGAATTTACGTTTCAGGTCATATCTGGGAATTTACATTTCAGTTGTAGGATGTCTCCTCTTGGCTTTCACAACGAATGATGTCATAGATCAAAGATACCGGGTATCTTAGAAAGCCCTGCTGAAGACACAATGAATAATTCAACATTTGCAGACCAGCTCCTACTCTTATTTGTACTGGGATTAATAAGAATTGATTCCATTGAAACCAAAGGAAAATTTTGTTCCAGTGTGAGGGATTTGAGAACGAGGGAAAGCGAGTGCACCCACAGCTTTACTGCCTTATCAGGGGGTGCCAGGCCCAGACTGAGCCCAGCCAGGTCAAATGGAACACCTGGAATTAAGGCTGTGTCCTCCCTGGAGAGAGTGGCACGCGGAGAGGGAAGAGGACTGCAAACCACACACAGGATCGAGGCAGCTAAACTCCAGACCGAGGTTCTCCTTGAAACATTTCATGATAGACCATCACACACAGGACAGACAACGATGAACTCATCACACAGATGAATTCATCACACACAGGACAGACAGTGAAAACCCAGATCTGAACAGGAACGAGGAGCCTGTGTTTGGCTGAAGCACAGACGAGAGCACTGCTCTTTTCTGTGAACATTTTGCAACAGCAAGAGGAAAGCAGCCTGGGGGTGTTTTGTAATAGGTTTCTACTTACAAAAAAAGCAGAGACACAACCAAACAAATCCATGATGGAGCAGGGATTAAAGGCCCACTTACAGTCTCATAGTAGCATCTCCAAAGAGTGTACACAACCTCCATGCTCGGATGCACATACCAGTCTTCCCTGCCAAACCCCTGGACCGCTGTGTTCTCCTACTCCATTTGGCTTCATTCCCATAGGAAAGTTTCCAGTCATTGCCCTTTCCATGCTTTCCAGTCAGATTTGGCTCATGAGTTTACTAAAGAAGGGACAGAAGACCCAGCAGAGCACTGGATGAAAAACCTGTCTAGGAAGGCATTGTTAGATATGGAATAAACCATCCTCTAACGTTGGGACTCCAGTTACTCATTTTGCACAGGACTAAACCAATTTTTTTTTGGTTAGTTTTTTTTTAAGGAGGGACTCACAGGTGACTCCTCATGTTTGTATGGACACAGTCATGTGAAAATACTAAATAGTTCCATCATTCCAGCCAGGATTTGTGTACATTTTACATGGAGAATCCTGCACTACTAAAGGAAGCATCCACAGAGGTCAATGCTGTCACTTTGGACAACACATTGAGGCATGATAGGCCAAAGCACCTCAATTATTTTCTATCGTAAAATTGGAAGGGTCTTGGAAATATGTTTACACAAGTTAAATAAACAGGTTACAACCTGTAATACAACTCAAAAGCAAAGTCATGGTAATCATTGCCTTTTTTTTTTTTCAACTAAGTCAAAACATGGACAAAATTATTAGAAATATGTAGTGACAGTGTTTGTGTTTAAACACTGAAGTACATCTTTAACATTTGGATACCTGATTCCAGTGATATGAATAAGAGCACCAACTACAGCAGGCAAGAATCTGAGGTAATTCACACACAATGGCCAAAATTAACTCTGTGTAGGAAATGACCCTAAGAGAATAATCCTCAAACACAGCAAAATTAAGAAGCCCGAGGAAGAGCAGGTCTCTCCACATGACCAGCAAAGAATAAAAAATAGCATGTCATGCAGAACTTGGAATATGGTAGGAAGGTTTGTTTTCTGGAGACTCTGTTTTCTGGCATTTTTTTCCCCTGATAAACAGAGCAGCTCACCAAAGCAAACAAACAAAAAAAACCCACAGCAAAACCGACCAAACAAAAACCTCAAATGAAGTCTGTCACAAATTCCCAGCTCCAACACACCACTGTGGGCAGTGTTATCGGCAGTGCCTGGGTGCACACAGGCTCAAAAGGAAGGTCCAAGGTGCTTTATGTTGTATTTCCTGCTCTGGTGCTGTGCCATGACAGTGTGCTGGAACAATAAAATTCTACCAGAGCTTAAAAAAGAATTAACTGATCTCCTTATAAAAATATGAAGTTTGATGCAAAACCAGCTCATACTCAACAGCTGAGAAAGAAAAAAGAAAGCACATGACTATTCTCCCAGGCTCAGGTGATTTGTTTCTCAAGGCTTATTCCTCTATATTGATCTCTGTAACTTCCCTTTTACAGACCCCTATTCTTGTCTTTGCTTCTTCCATCCTACAGCTCATCCTGGAGACAACCTCCCCAGGCTTGAAGCCTCAGATGATTTCTGACGTTTCACTTAAATCCTTCCTTCAAGCATCTTTATTCCTGCAGTTACCTAAGAATGCTTTGCTGTAACTCCTGCAAACACACTGAAACAATTCTCACCCTTGGTCTGCTCTTTTCTACATTGCTTGTAAGAATGACTTATTCCTTTTCATAGGAAATTTGTCAGCAGTCTCTGTATCCCTTTATGCTGCTGTGCAGGAGTTAATTCGATGACACCGAACAAGCGAAAAATACCTCTGGGTAAAGTGAGTAAAATGTCTGGGTAAGTTAACAGAAAACCCCAAATTACAGCAGACCATTTAGTAAAAGAAATTGTAAGGAGCAATAAATACCATTATCCATTACAATTAGAATACACACACCACCCTCCACCAGCCTGGCAGTTCAAAAGCCAGCTAAGAACTACATCAGCAGGCTGCTGTGCTTTGAATAATTGGTTTTATAAGAGAACATTGATCAAAGGCATTGGTAGCAAGTGTAGTGAAGTGTTCACCATGTGCAAAGTCGCCGGAAAATTGCTCAGACCTGAACCCAGCCAAAATCAGGTAAACCATAAATAATCGTGGTTAAAGATGAGCTGTCAGCTCTGAACAAAGGAATTCCAGACAGGAAAGCATGGCCAGTCTCAGCAGCCATGGGTGGTTTTAATGAGCACCCTGCTGGGACCTCAGGACGTCAGGATCCAAGGAGTGGCTCAGCTGGACCATGTGTGCTCCGAGCAGCTGCTTCCCCTCTTGGCTGCAGTGACTTCTGGATGTGCTGTGGAAAACACAGGCAGTGGGGCTGCTTCTTCCCACAGGAAAATGACCTCCAAGGGAGGGAGAGCAGGTCAGCCCCGTGGAGGGTGTTCAGGGCCACAGGAAACCTGCAATGACAGAAATGCAAAGATTCCTGGTATCATCTAATTTAATGAAAAGACAGCGAAATACTGCAGATATGGGGAAAACTTCTTCATGTTTTGCTGGGAACAGAGAAAACTGTTCTGGCTTCCTGGAAGACCCCCATCCAGCTGAAACATGGGGCAAGGTCTCATCTTCTGTTCAGCTTTCTGCAGAAACTAAAGTTTAGTAAAGAGTTGTCTATAATTTTTTTTTTTGCACATTTATTTACAGCCAGCTAATGAAACCTTCCCCTAACGTGAGTGAAAACATTAATATTCCTCCCATGAAATATGTCTTTGTGAAAAAGCTGGCACGATAAGCCTCTGAGTTCTCCAGAAATGCTGGCAAAAGCTCCACTGAGGACAACTGGTGACAGTGGTTCATGCTCTGCAGACACAGTTGCTGAGGGAACAGACTGGAAGCACTGACACATCCAAGTGAGCACCTGTCAGAGCTCGGGGATTTTTGACTCTCACTAAAATAAAGAGACCATATCCCCCCCGAACCCTACAGTCACTCTGGACTCCTTTGCAGTCCTGGATAGTTTTAGCCTCCTGGAACGGTTTACTTAATTACACATAGTAGTTTACAACAAATATCTCTTGTACTCCTAATTAGATAGAGATAACTTGTATTCTAAGTGCATAAGACACATTTTTCCCAATATAGAAATAAACTAAAAATTTCAGGTATGTCAACATGCACCTGCAGAAGTTCCTGTAAGTATATTCATTCCTGACTCCTTTTTCTGGGGGTAAGGGAGGGAACCACCTTAAAAATGTTCTCTACCAAATGCTCATTGTAGTGATATAATCAAAAGAGTAAATTAAGAAGGACAAACTAGATGCTGCTTGAATTAGTTTGTAGTCCTGCACTGGAGCACATGCCAGCATGAGTCTCTTGCCCTTTTGGTGCCACCATCAGTGTATTGACTGGTATTTGTCACTAAGAAGAAGTTACACTTTCTCATTCCTTGTAGAAGTTCACATTCAAGAGAAAACTCCAAGGAACTGAATTTGACCTTGAACCGCTTCCAAAAATTTGGCTTGTGCACTTCCAGTTGAAAGAAAAATCAGGGATCCTGGCTCAAGGGTGAAATGGAAGCCTTGTTTGAACTACAAAATTAGTGCAGTTTGAGAAAAATGACTGTATAGTACAGGAACATAAATTACAGGTAACCCATGAAAACAATGAAGGAGTTTTTTTAAAAATAAAATCACTTTCCGTTAAAAGTCAATTATTTTGCTAGAAGGTCAAACATATTTTCAGTAATAACACTGTTCACTAGTAGACCATGAAGACCTGTACACGTCTGAAACATGTAGATCTTTTAATATGCACAACAGAAACTGGTTGTTGGAACAGTGTCAAAGAGTCTCTGCAGAATTACAATGCAAGTCGGACCACATGAAGTAATCAAAGTCTGAGCTTATTAAAATGTGTTATTTATGGCTTACAGAAAATATTTCTTGTCCGTGAAAGAGAAATGAGTTAAGAATTAACCCTTTTAATATTAAAGAGGTCCCTTTTTTTCATTAGACATACAAATAGTGAGTTTTATTCATGAGGCAGGTAAAACAGAGATGCCAAGTCTCCCACGTTATCACCAACTGGATTCATTCTCTAGCTCATAAATCTTCTGATTCACACAGTCTTCATACAGACTCCTGCTGCCTTGCCCTGCTGGCTGGGCTTGCTGATGGTGTCTGCAAGGATTGCCTTGGCTGCTGGCACCATGTGGCACTGCCCCATAACCACTGCTGAGCAAACAGGGCTTGGAAGGGCTGCTTTAAAATGGTTAATGGTTGTCTCAGACCAATAGTTGTCAAGATATGTTGTCGAAAGGGAGATAAAATAGGTTGGGTACTCCTAGACCAATCTAGGCAGCATGAACACTTACTTTTCTTGTAAAAAAAATGTTTTCACAATTTTATTTATTTTTTATTTATTTATTTATTTTAGGGTTTAGTCTCTCTCATGGTTATATCTTAGCCAAAAAATTTAAGGACCAGCATAACACTCCCCACCTATGCTGTTCCCTCTATTTGGGCAGAGGCAAACCCAGCAGTACCGGGGTTGTAAAGCTTGGATTCAGCTCATCTGACTTGAAACACGTGGCCCAACTGTGTCCCCACAGCAGCCAACCATTCCAGCCTGGAGGCAGGATTGGGCTTCCCAAATAACAGCCCTTGCTCTGCCCGTGGCTGCCTGAGCAACACAGACGGGAGAAGCTGGGCCAAAAGTCAGCCCTGGCTTGGTGTGGCTCCGGTCCTGGAGAGAGCCTCAGGAGGTGGCACCACTGCATGGCAGCAATGCCTCCTCCAGGGAGGACGCACACCTCTCCCACGTGGATACACCCCCACCTGCTTTATTTGACTTTGGATGCGGGACAGATTTTGACGCGGAACGTTGATGTTTTATGTGTGTGAATTTTCGCCCTTCCCCTCTTATTCCAAATTTTCAGCTGAAGCTGAAAGAAATGCTCTTTTACATATAGGGAAGTGGGGAAAAAAATCATATTTTGACTTAAACATAATTCACAGGGTTGATGATTTCCTGGAGCTTCCTCGTTAGGATTCCTTGGTCCAGTGTCTCCTGATTAGCCCGGGTGACAACCAGGTGACAATTGCATTAATGTGAACACCAAGTCCTAAGCCAATCAGAACAAATGTGGAAGATGCAGGAGATACTAAACACACTGCCGTCAAAGGAATAATCCTGAACATCAAACAAGTCTTGAAGCAAATATTAACTTGTTATCATAGAATCATCACAGAATTCTGGAGTGGTTTGGGTTGGAAAGGACCTTAAAGCCCATCCAGTGGCACCCCCTGCCATGGGCAGGGACACCTTCCACTAGCCCAGGTTGCTCCAGGCCCCGTCCAACCTGGCCTTGGACATCTCCAGGGATGGGGAATCCACCCAATAAGACGGCAGTGTCAAACAATTTTTCTGTTCTTTTCCAGGAAAAGGGAAAGGCTGGTTTCAGGCAGAGGAAAAATCGAGAGGCTTTACCAGCCTTAGCTCAGCAGTGTCAAACCTGGCACCCCCAGTGTTCTGAGCAAACAAGACCTTTAGCACCTGGTCACAGTTGTACATCGCCTTAACAAGTGTATTAAGTCAAATTTCTGATTCAGCTAGTGTGGTTATATTACAGGATTACATGAAAGATACAATTAGTCCAAGAAATAGCCTTGCTCTGCTGATGGTTTGTTAGAATACAGGAAAATGCCTTTAATGCATAGCAGTTACTTGCACTGCATCTGTTCAGGGAGGGTTTGGTGGGCTTTTTAAAGTCACAATATTGAAATGATGGTGGGTTTAACACTTTCCAAAAGCTTTTAAGTCTGAATAGTTCAGACCTGAAGTAAGTCTTCCCTTAGGGATTTAATGTATTTAATTATCTCTGAAGTTTTATCCATCATAATAGCTAAGTGAAATCATTGCTCTTGTATAGAACAAAGGGAAGCCAAACATATAAATCAATATTTGATTTTTTAAAGTTATTTACTGGAGGAAAGCATGACAGACACTGAAACAGTGAAAGAATTCCCAATAATTATTTTTTTAAAAATGAACAAAAGGGTATTTTAAAACAACAAAATTCAAGACTAATTTCCCAGAGAGATGGAAATGTCCTCCCTAGTGTGGTGGGAAAGACAGAAAGGTAAACAAAGGAGACTTATAATTACTGTTGTATTAATTCCAACTACAGGGTCAGGTAAGACTTGACTGGTCACTGCTTTTATAAAAGTGATCTTGAACATGCCTCAGGTTCCAAAAGACCTTGACAGAAGCCCAGGGTAGCAAAACCATTCTGTGAGTCTTGCTCCACTAGCAGCTTCTTACTGGTTTTCTTTGTGGTTGCATCCTAATCCAGTCTTGGGAGTTGGGAAAGGGCACGGGGACATCAATTGTTTTCCAGTTCTATCCTTCAGCAAATCATAGAATTCCTTCGCCAAGATGCACAAAACTATAGATCCCAAAGCAATCAGAGCCTGAAACTGCGTTTAGATTAGTTCCTGCCTTCTTGGGGTGATTTTTCTGATGATTTTTCTCTGTCAGTGTATGGGAAAAAGGCTGCAGGAAAAGATCAAACGACCAGTTCTTCTCCAGAACTTGAATGTGGTCTGGAGCCACCCCTGTGTGGCCCATCCCTGTGCTCTCTTCTTCCTGCTGTCCTACCTAAACCCCCAATCTCTCTCCACTCAGAGATCTCTCTCCCAGCCCACGTTTCTGTATTTTCTGCTTCTCCAACCACACGTGTCCACATGGTGCAAGGCTCACACAGACCCAGGCTCTCATTGTCCACGGCCTTTGGGGCCTGGGCATCATGAAACTGTGATCGCAGAATCCCAGGATACGCTGAGTTGGAAGGGACCCACAAGGATCATCCAGTCCAACTCCTGCCCGTGCACAGGATCAACCCCAGGAGTCCCCCCCTGTGCCCCAGAGGATCATCCCAACCCTCCTGGAGCTCTGGCAGCCTTGGGGCTGTGCCCACTGCCCTGGGGAGCCTGGTCAGTGCCAACCACCCTCTGGGGGAAGAACCTTGTGCTGAGATCCAACCTGACCCTGCCCTGACACAGCTCCAGCCCTTCCCTGGGTGCTGTCCCTGGTCCCCCCAGAGCAGAGCTCAGTCCTGCCCCTCCTCTGCCCCTGCCCAGGGTGTTGGAACTGCCCTGAGGTCTCTGTGTGTGTGACCCACCTCTACTGTAAAAGGCAAATCCCCGGGGTGCCTCCTGCTCCCCCTCTGCCCTGAGCCACAAGCCGTGTGTCCCCATCCTTCTCTCCACCTTGGGAGGCTCCTCGTGCCCCCCTGACCTCGGGCTGGCCTGACACAGCCTGTCACCCCCTGACACAGCAGATAAGATCCAGGGGCAGAGGGTTGGGTGTGCTGAGCTGTAACTCTGTGATTTGGCCACCTCTGCCTCATTCCCACACACTGCGTGGGGATGGCTCAGTTCAGCCACTGTGGGTTTTGCCTTCCAATTCAGCCCATAAATATCACATCTCATTAAACTGTTCACCACTATGTCCACAACTTCTGTAACATTCAGATGGAAATTGGGACCTGTAAATCCACGTGGTATTTAGGGGATTGCATAAAGGCTGCAGAACACGTCAATTTACTTATTATTATATCCCTAAACTTTGTTTTACATTACATGTATTTCCTATCATATTATTAAATATGCAATCTACAGGGGATATGATCTGAATCATTTCCCAACCAGGCATTAAAAAAAAAAAAAAAAGGATTAATTCTCAAGTCCATTAATCAATGCTTTGCCTCTTGGCATCCTTCCCTCGTTCCCCCCACGGGGTGGTGGTGCTTGGAGCTGGCTGTCACTGCCAGCCATGCTGCCACTGCAGCCCAGAGCTGGGAAAGGGCAGGGAAGGGATTAGAGCAGCATTTATGTGCTCACACACCATCAGTGGAGGCAATACTGGCATAAAAGTGGAGAATGAGGACCCAAGTGCTGCCTAAATCCACCATCCCTCCTGCAATACCTGGAATTCATGTGTTCTCCCTCCAGGATCTGAGACACTCTGAGATTAGCAGGGCCCCACCCTGCTCAGAGAGACAAAGGCAATGCCACTCCTCTGATAAGGAAATTCAAAGCATTTCCTTGGATTTATCTACTCCCAGTGTTTCCTGGCCCAAGCAATTTTTGCCCATGTAGGGTATGATCTGACTCCCATCTCCTCTGCTATCACAGAAGGTACAATGGCAAAAGCATTACCCCACAAATACAATATGGAGAGATTTGATGGAAATCAGCAATCACTATTGCTTGACAACAGTGCAATGATAACTTTACAAGAGCAGATTCTTATGGAATCCCAATTCACAAACACAAAAAAATTGAAGCATATGGAGGAAAACAACTTGCTCACCTTCCCAAGGGGAACCAGGACTCCTCAGGGAATAGAATCCAAGAGTCCCCATCACAAAATCCCTGTTAGAGGTCATGCATTTGGTAAACATCCTGGTCAGTAACCGTGACCTAACTCCACTTCTGCTCTGGGTATCAGGTATAACCAGCCATGCAGCCTGACTGGCGTTCTCCTCATTCACTGTGAAGAAGATGTAGTGAGGGACCACAAAACCAAGCCACGTAGTGGAGTATTTATTCCACATGAAAGCTGGAAGAAGCAGAAACACCAGCACAAACTGATCAAGGAACAGGAAGTTTTGTGCATTTACCACCAACATGTGGAGAGATGTTCAATTGAAGTGAAATAAATGATCCCAACCAGATTGTTAGAAAGTGAGTTTCTGGGCCATTTTGGTGTTCTGTTTAAAGGTAACCCTGCAGCACTTAGATACCAATCACATCAGCACCACAAAGCTACAAACAGGAAAGGAGCTTCAGTCCAACACCCAGGTTTCTTTAATCCTTTTTCCTTTCAGGCAAATTCCAGCCTATTCCCACCTGCCTGCTGTATCCTTGCTGATCAATTATCCTGTTGAACTGAAAGTGAACCTGCTCCAAAGGGTTAAGGTGCCTGTACTGTCACAGAGGCAATTGCATGAAAACAAGATGTATAAAAGTTTCCCAAGAAGAGAGAGCAGTAGTAATGCTACCAATGTCCAGCTTAGAAGGTGTCTGGTTGTTTTTTTTTTTCATTAAATAAAAGGATTAGAACCTAATGAAGTGAAAATATAGTAGTTTTTAAAAGGATTCAGGTGTTACTTTCGAGCAGCTACTTCTTTAACAAGCCCTAAAATGATCAAGAAGGGTGCCCTGGGTGTAAAACCTGCCTGAGGCATCAAGCTTATTGATTTAGATCATTCAGGGCGAAACAATGCTGACCACACAAAACATATGTTTGTTCCTTGGTTTAATAAGAGCCCTAAAATGTGAGACCCTTTGGCTCATGCCCTCAAAGGACATCAAGGACACCAGGAGAGATAAAGTTTCCCAAGCAGAATTTTGGCTGTCCCTACACTGAACTGCACAGCCCAAACTCCTGGGGGGGGGTCATTCTCTACTTGGCGGCTTTGTCAAGAGTGTCAGTAAAGAGGCCATTTAGAAATCACAGTAAGGGTTAAATTAGGACATCTGTGCTCTGCAAACAGCATCCAGAACAACCTGCCTTACAGAACTCACTAAGCTTCCTTTAAAACTCAAACCCTGGTTGTCTCCACCAACCTGGAGTCATTTTGAACTGCTGTTTTCTCTTACCCATGTCCTGTTTGTCTGCCTGGATATACAGGTTAGGAGGCTGCATAACTAACTCTGCCTGTTGTACTTTGCGTTCAGGTCCTCTCCTCTGATTTGAATTTCCAGAAAAAAAGATGAGGTTGTAACTTCGCCGCAGCACTCGGTTTTCAAGAATTCTGTCCCTGGAGTTTGCGAGGATTATCTTGATCTGGAAAAGGTTCCCCCTTCCTCCATTCCTCCCTTGGGCACGTGCTGACAGGTCCTGGTATTTGACGAACGTCAGAGAAGAACTGGGAGCAGCAGGCTGAGGCACTGACACACAGGGAGGTGTTCTCTGCTAGGCCAGACTGCCAGCCTAGACTAACTCACCCAGACTGGAGACACTGGCAACAGAAAACCTTAACACTCGTCATCTCACGGGGAAACCAACCGGCCCTTTCACAACCACTGCCCTGGAGAGAAACCCAAAGATCCTTTTCGACAGATATGATTCATTGGCTGCTCTTGTGGGATCGCCAACCCCTCACACTTCCAAAAGTCAACCCCCAAAAGCTCCATCAGATAGGCTTAAAAGGCACCTCTTTCTAGAAATACAGGTATACATATAAACACACACTTGGCTCACTGATTGCCTCAGGGATATCAAATTTGGAGGGCTGAAAATAAGAAAATGAATCCTAAAACTTTTTGCTGCACTAAGGGAATTTATGTAGCTATTTTTTTAATACACAAACATGAATTATTACATCCAAAAACTAATTCATTTTTAAAATAGAATATAGGACGTTCTGTAGTACAATGTGATTTGATAAGACCATTAAAGACACTATGTAATTCAAATTATTGAACTTTGACACATTTTTGGGTAGGAGTTTTTAAGAGGTGGCTTCAGGAGTTCTGGTGTTCAGTGGCAACATCAGAGCTGAGATCAGGCTCCTTTAGACACGAAATTAAACTGCCCAGTCAGTCAGAAATTACACTTTAAAAATCTACTGGATTTTAATTATAGTCCACATGCTTCCCATTTGAAAGATGGCAATTCTTAGACTGTAAGAGTTAAATGTAAGTAACTGGCAAACTCAAATAATGGACCAGTGGGGATCATAAAGAATTAAGTAAAACACATACATGTAAATTAAGTAAGGCTGAGAAGGGACTTTGTGACAGGAAGGTACGTGTGACAGGACAAAGGGCAATGGCTTTAAGCTGAAAGGGAGCAAGTTTAGATTTAATATTAGGACAAAGTTCTTCCCTGTGAGGGTGGGGAGGCCCTGGCCCAGGTTGCCCAGAGAAGCTGTGGCTGCCCCTGGATCCCTGGAAGTGTCCAAGGCCAGGTTGGACGGGGCTTGGAGCAACCTGGGCTGGTGGAAGGTGTCCCTGCCCATGGCAGGGGATGGGACTGGATGAGCTTTAAGGTCCCTTCCAACCCAAACCAGTCTGGGATTCTGTGATTTCTTTAATTTCCTTTACAAAGGTCAGGATGAGCAGTTTGCTTAGTGTTGAGTTTAAACAAAGACTGTTCTAGTGAAAGGACATCTGATCATCTTCCTTATTAAATTAGCAAGTGAAAAGCCTCCAGAAGCCTCAGGGAGTGATCTTGGATTCATCATCATACTTTGTTCGAGAACATCTTCCTCTCCACAAAGCAGTTTGGGAACCTCCTGGAGCCTCTGGAGACATGGAACACTTCCTCATCTTGGCTGCAACCAAACACAGGGCTGGAGTGGTTTTCTAAAGAAACCATGTTTTAAATTTTTCACTAAACCAACATATAAATAACCAAAAGAGCTAATGGAATCCCAAAGCCTAATCCAAATACCCCCGAAGTGAAGGGCAGTCTTTACTGATTTGATCATGTCCCAGGTGATGCTGGACAGCACTCAGGGTGGCCATGCACTGGTTCTGAGGGGTTGGCCCAGACAGACCTGTCACTGTGTGGGCTTGTTTCAAATTGGTATTTTTTTTCCAAGAAAGAACATTACAATTCCTCACTGGGTCATTGCATCATCCATCAATCAATCAATCAATCACCAGGAGACACTTTCATTTGCAGGTGGCAGCTACATCTCTAACCTAGGTGATGTGGCCAAAATTATTGTCCCATCTGTGCTGGAAGTGAAGCATTGAGGTCAAGGGGTTGTGCAGCAGACTTGAGTCACCCTCTGAGCTCTGCAGAACTGGAAGTTGGCATCTCCATTTCACACAGTGCAGTTCTCTTCCCAGAGGGACTGAGCTCCTGGACAAGGAGGGTTGAACATACTTTTTACATTTGCCAAAGTGCAATAAATGCCCCAGTGGTAAGAAGGTGCTAATTCTGCACAGGTGACAGTTCTGCCCATGGAATTTACACTTTGGTCATGACCTAACTTTGAGTTTCCTGGTGCAGAAGCCATCAGCTAACTGTGGGTTTTTAAGGTATTGAGATCTCTTATCTCCACCTGATTTTATACAGGCTCCCTTTCATTGGGCACTGAGGACACTCCACACCCTCTCCAGATTCATTTGGTGTCCTAACAAATCCAACAGGTGTTGTTCAGATTCCCATAGTTCAGCAGGGCAGCAAACAGCCACTTTTGGAGGTGAAGGGCAGCAATGTGGGTTGACTTTGACACTGAAAAGTGATCCAAAGCTTTCACTTCCCCCCCTGCCCTCCCCTTCCACGTGCGTGTTCACCACATTTCATTTTCCTCAGGGCCAAAGAGCTTTCATTTCCAGTGCCACATTTGCACAGGAGACCCAGGGATTTCCTCCATAATAGGGATCCTGGCACTGGAGCTGCAGCTCCCACACTGCTACTATATTTGTCTGGAACAAGCACAGGCAGAGCACAGAGACAACAAACTGTGATAATAGGACGTTATGAATGTGCAATAACAGCTTCCACGTATTTGGAATTACTATCCTACAGCATCTCAGCAACTGTGCCAGAAATCACAGCTTTGTGGACTCGTGGAATTGATCCTCCAAGTCAAATTCTGCAGTGTCATGGACACCTCAGTAAAGGGGGACAGAGAAAACAATTTACTCAGAGCAATCGTAATTATTATCAGGGAACAGCACTGTGAGGCTTAAAGAGGAAGACCACGGGCCTCTTGGCAACACAGACACAGAGAAAGGAGTTCCATAAACAGAAAGGGAGCACTTGGGCACACGAGTATTTCTCTAAACCATTACTTCAATATGCATTATTCCCTTTTTAATTACAAAAATAATAAAATAAAATCCCACAACTCCCATCACTCTGTAATAATGTTTGTTCACTGTTGTGTAGAGATAACAGGCTCTGGGACTGCAAAGAGTTGGTGGTTCTCTTAATTTTCCTCTGGTCAGAATAGAATGATGTTGTAAATTTGCTGTTGCATTTTTGTGTTTGCTAAATTTATACATTGATAAGCCACTCAAGAGATTGATAGTTTGATAGGACTTATCAGAATAGATGAAATAATAATCCAGCTGCTGCAGTTTGATTGGCCCCTGATTGCTGGTTCATGGCTGGAGTCTCCCTGGTCTCAAAGAATTTTTTCTGCAGTTGGGGCACTCAGAACATTTTTCACTGTTTCTCTAATAAGAATTCACCCTCTGCTACTGCCTTTTTCGGTATTAGGAAAGCCCCTTACCTTTGACCAGGTATTTTTGTGAAACCTGAGGGAAGTTTGAGAGCCTCACCCTGGACCCAATGTAGCTGGAAATAAGCTCATTGTCAGAGACTGGGGGAGAATCCCATGAGCTCCTTAGAAAATCAGATGAAAAGATAAGGATGGAAAAAACCGAGGAAAATGCTAACAAGAAGTCCTTCTCAGCTATTAAACTTAACAGTCTACACACAGTTTAATTGCTCACTCTGTTTTCAGTTTTGAACATATGCTGTTGTAATCATCAAGTAAAAACAGGGTTTAGGTATGCAAGATAGGTTTGAGGATAATGTGAAAGGAAAAATGTTGAGGCATACTATACCTTGAGTATTTACATTCCTGTTTTTATAATTAACTTAATTAAAGAGTAATTATTTCACTTACAGATAGGCTTATCTCGAACATGAAACTACCTGTCTGCCATAATAAAAATTGGAAAACATCAGAATTGCATTTTTTGCTGTCTTTAATAGCTGTTCTGTACTTTAAATGCTGTCTTCACCACAAGGAAAACACCTCGTTATACTCACTTGATATTCTTGGTTTGGAAGAAACAGTCAGGCTGCCAAGAATGGAAGCAGGATTTCCATTCTGGCTGACACAAACGTGCTTTCACCTCACGTGAAATAAAAAAGACACCCATAAACTGCTACCACCGGGTTAGACATGGGAATGTAAGACTGGCCAACAGTAAAACAAGGCCTCAGAGGCAGAAATACACGCTCTGCCTTCTGCTGCCTGTGCTGTGCTTTGTGCCTGGGGAGAGCACCCAGGGCTCACCTGGGAGCAGGGGATGTGGAGCCAGCTGCAGCTGGGGGGCTCCTGCAGCTGAGCTGACTTATCAAGCATTTCATCAAGTCCTCGCCTTGGCTGGCATCTGCCTCCACACTGCCTTGACAAGACGCAACCAGAGCTTCCCAGACCCTTTGTGGAGCTGTCCCGGGCTGTTTGGAGATAAACAAAACCAGGCAAGTAAGACCCAGGATATGTATTTTCGCTGGGACTGACCTGTCTTCCAGCCACTTGACACCTCACCTGCACTAAGCCCCAGATCAAAGTGGGACAAAATAGCGAAACAATCTCAGGGAAGGCACTGGGTCACTGAACTGCCTGGAGACCTGGCAGCAAAGTAGGTGGGACTTCAAAATAAGTCAATTCACAAACTTTAACTCCCCTATTTTAAACACTTCCTAGAAAATAAATTAGGCAAGGTCTTATAAAGCTGCCAGAAGTCACAGCCTTCCTTACTGCTCCCTGGGACCAGGGGAAGTGCTCACAATGGGACCAGCTTTCTCTCTGGTGCTGACAAAATAGGTGTTATTGCACTCATCACCTGGGCCACCTCCTAACTCCACTGATCTTCCCAGTCCAGACAAATCATGCCTTTTTTTTTTTTTAATAGAGGTAAAGATGAATTTATTGTTACCCGAACACTACTGCTTAGCTGAGCCTGAGCTTCTTTCTACTTCACTCAAAGCAGTGTAGGAGCAAGTGCAGAAGCTGGGTTTGTGACAGAGCTGTACTTGCTTTCCCCAGCTGTTCATTGTCTGCTGAGGAGCTGGTGGGGCACTGCAGAGAAATATCAACAGCTCTCCCATCACTGCTGTGCACTGCAGGCCCGCTGGCATCTGTTTTACACATGACAAAGGAAGGCACTGCAATTGTGGCATTGAAACAAGCCAGAAAAATCTCTAATGCATCCCAATAAATGCAGAAACCCCCTGCAAAGCACAATGCAGGGACCAGCCCGTTTTTACTGGGGAGTGACAACCCCAACACTTAATTAGAGGCCTAAAATGTGCTCTCTGAGTGCTGAACCACTTCACCTCTGCTGCTGCTGTTCCAGCACAAGCACTCTTAGGATTAGCACATCCTCTTCAAAGGCTACTCTTCCCATCAGTCATTTTTGGGGTGGGGATCGATAACAGATGTTGGGGATCTTAATTTGTAGCAACCAACTCATTGCAGTGACAGGAACATCCCCTCATTTGTGTCATTTCATGTTGCCACACTCTGAGAGTGGTGGTGAGGTTTTGCTGAGTGCTCTTCGTGGTGTCACTGCTGCTGAGCAGAACAGATTTCCTTTAAAAAACAACAACAACAAACAAAGCCCACAAAAAACCCCAACCAAACAAACAAACAAAACTCACAAAAAACTGCCCCCAACAACTCCTGAAATCACTTCAGTACAGCACCTTGATCTTTTTACTTATAATTAACTAGAACAACAAGACTGAAAAATTACCAAATACATAGAGACAAGGGAGTTCCTACAGCTGTACTGGGACAGTTGCATCACAGACATGAAAAGGTTGATATTTATAGGAAGATATACAACAGTGAGTTTACTTATGCAACTAGAGAAACTAATGAATTTGTCCAACTTATGTGTTTACCTAAAATAAAGTGACTTTCCAAACCAGGCACCACTTTTTGACTCCCCAAAGCTGTCCATGATGCCACCATTCATTCAGCTGAAGCCTGTGCTCATACTGTTGTCCAAGGGATGCTTCTGGGTTTTACATGTGGGGTTGTTTCTTCTGCAGCAATAAAACCTGAGTACTCAAGGAGGCTTTTTCATCAGACTTGCCAAAAGAATTTGCTAAATAATAAGTTTTGACTCTTATTCAAAACAATAAGACTTTTCTTCTAATTATCTGTGCCAAAATTTCACTATTTAAGGCTTTAATCACAATGACTACAAGTGGGGCTGCAGGATATTGAAAATATATGTCCTGCACGCACAGATCTGTGCACCAGGGAGAGTCCCCTTTTGGAAACAGCTTTCCTTTGTTTCTATCCTGCCCTCCAGTGGTTTAACTGGGGGTTAACTGGAGAATAGGTCAAGGCAGAGCAAATCAAGGAGCACCAACCAAAGCGTTCTAGCCCATTCCTCTGGCTGACCCTGTACAAAAGCAGGGCAGGTCACATGCTGAAATTGTCGTATTTGTAAAAAGAGAACAAAATACTATAATTTTTTTTGTCTTATAGAGTAATGAGCTTTCAATAAAACAGAATTCCTGAGATAAATGCTTCTCAATACTGATTAAGTTCACGCCAGAGTTAAATCACTTTGCAGTATAATTTTCAAAGCCTCACACAGAAGAGAGATTTTAACTCAATCTTTCTAAATTGTTTTGCAGATGAGTGGCACAAAGCTGGGTCAGGGCACAAAGCTGGTCAGGGCATGAAGCTGTGTCAGGGCAGGGTCAGGTTGGATCTCAGCGAAAGGTCCTTCCCCCAGAGGGTGGTTGGCACTGACCAGGCTCCCCAGGGCAGTGGGCACAGCCCCAAGGCTGCCAGAGCTCCAGGAGGGTTTGGATGATCCTCTGGGGCACAGGGGGGGACTCCTGGGGTTGGGCCTGAGCAGGGCTGAGGGTTGGACTGGATGATCCTTGTGGGTCCCTTCCAACTCAGGATATTCCATGGTTCTGTGATTCTATGTCCAGGCTTACCAGTGCAGGAAATCAACTGCTGATGCCAAAGGAACTACAGCCTTTGGTCATGGTTTGCTCTTACAAAGCACAACCTCTTATTGCAAGAAATGTCTGTTCTCCCCTAAACCCTTTCAAAGTGGTTGCAGAAGTGCATTTTCCCAAAGTGGCTTGTCTTGTACTCTGTATTTGGGGATGTGCTTGGTGACACTTGCCATGGCCTCACTATCCACAGAACACATGAAAGGGTGCAGGGGACTCTGCATGTAAATACACCTCAAAACAATTACTGGCGCATTTTGACTCAGAATAAAAATTTGACACTTTTCCCTCTTGTGAATTCCTGTTTTCCCCTACAAGAAGTGTGTTTTGTAGAAGACAGAGTGAGCGAGCTCAGATCGTAACCAGGTACAGGTTTGTGGTGGCCATCACCTGTCTGTTCTCACTGCACGGTGTGGGGTTTCCTGGTGGCTTTCACACTGGGAGCACATGGATGGTAAATAGGATCACTGGCAGAAGACTGGAGCAGGAGGGTGAAGGAAGGCCTGTCCAGGCTCCACGTGCAGAGCTGAGCTCAGAGGCGAGGGCTCACCCCTGAGCTCTGCCTGGGCGTGGGGCTGTCCCCAGTTTGCCCCTCGCCTGCTCTCTGTTGCCCATGGCAGACCCTGCAGAGCCAAGACTTGCTTGTTTTCTTCTCTCCAACACTACTTCACCTGATATAGGTGGGGTTTCTTCAGGACTTCTTCTGTCACTCCCAGATGTTGTTTTTCAACCTGTGGTTTCACCTTCTGATGTGTTTTTCCCCCTGTGGCAATTTTCTGTCTAATATTACAACCCTCTCTGTTTTCTCTCTGTCACACCCACCCCTCTTCCCACTTCCACGTCCTGAGTGGAAGGTTGGGTCCCACAATACACATCTTCCCTTCCTGTTGGTTCCTGGCTGAAGAAATGTTTCTGTGTAAGGTCTGGGGCCATGGCACTGTGTAGGACCAGCCACAGGTGGTGCATGGAACCACAGCTAAATCAGGAATCACAGTTCCTAAAATCCACAGCTAAATCAGTTGGAATCACAGCTAAAATGCAGGGAAAGTGCCCAACACTGCAGCTGTGATACCCCAATTCAGCAGCAAATCCCAGGGAGACAGCAGACCATTTTCACTAGCCCAGAGCTGAGGAACAGCCCTGCAGTCTCCTCCTCCCCCAGTTCAGGCAATAGGTTACAATCAGTGAGATTTTTAAATAATACCTCTTCCGCTCTTTATACATCATTCCTGGTTTTCAGCCCATAAACTCTTCTTGAAAACCAGGAAAGCCACTGCCTGCTAAGTGTAAACTGAGATACTCTCTTGGTAGTGGGAATCCAGTTGTTCTGATCCTCAGAAAACATCATCACAGAATCACAGAATAACAAAATCCCAGAAAGGGTTGGGTTGGAAAGGATGTTAAAGCCCATCCAGTTCCACCCCTGCCATGGGCAGGGACACCTTCCACCAGCTCAGGTTGCTCCAAGCCCCGTCCAACCCAGCCTTGGACACTTCCAGGGATGGGGCAGCCACAGCTTCTCTGGGCAGCCTGTGCCAGGGCCTCCCCACCCACACTTCACTGTGAGGGTGAGTTGGTTTCTAAATAATAAGGTTAAGTGACTTATGCCTTTTGTTTTAATAAACTTCTAAGTCTCATTTTCAACTCTTTTATGACACCATAAAATTTCTAACTCTCCAGATATCCATTTTCTTATGATTAAAGAAAATCACCTGCAAAGAGAGCAGCCCATGTTAGTTTGTCTCCTGCCTTTATGGATATTTTACCTGCTGAGAAGGGGTTTAAAAACCCAGCATAATTCCCTCAGCACAGCAAGTAGATGAATGGTAATTATTTCTACACCAGTAGTACAGGGCCTTTGTTCCACTTTGACAAAGCCTAGGAGAGTACTCCTTTTGTTCTGCAGAATAACGGGAGTGGGAAGGAGTTCCTTTCACTGGGAGCTCATGAGCTGATTGAGCTCACAGTACCCAGCATTGTGAGCACAAAATACCCATAGCTCACATCAACACTGAGGGGGTGGCTGCAAACTGGTACTCCACTGACCACAGACTATCACAGAATATTCTGAGTTGGAAGGGATCAGGTGGCATTTGACACCCTCCACGTCCAAATGGCCTTAGTGCACAAAAAACCTGATTGAACGTGAAGACTCCAGGCTCTGGTTCTCCTTCCAGCTTCTGCCACTCCCTTTCCATCCCCAGCCTAGGCAGATATCTTAGTGGCATTTTAGTAGCTAAAGCTAAAATTATGGACCATTTCTTTCTGCCACACATCAGCTCAATTCCGGGGCAAGTGCATTTTTACAGGTTAAGGCTCCCTGGAGGTTTATCCCTCTGCCCACTCCCACAATAACCTGCACTGAGACCTGCACCTAATCCACATTTGAAATCAGCTGGTTCACTGCCTGTGTCCTCCAGGACATGTGTGAGAGCAGGTAGTATTAAAGGATACATAAGGCACAGAGACAAGACCACACTCCTTACAAAATAAGTACCAGTTCCTGTAAAGTTCTGCAAAGCACTAATGGATGTTATTTTTACAGTAGCCTGATCTTGGGAAGTGGAAGAACCGAGCTTAATTGTCTCCCAGCAAGGGGCTGAAGGCCATATCCCTCACCTTCCCAACAAAACTGGCTTTTCAGCCACTGTCAGCCCATGGAACAGGTGCTGAGTGGGACATAATTCAAGGTTCACAGGGATTTTAGAAGCTATTTGGTAAAATCTGAAGTGACTACAACAGAGACAGAGGCTTGGGGCAAATGGGACAAGTGGAGGTGGGATGAAATTATAACTGTGAGAAGCGAACAGACAGAAATTCTTGTGCCCAGAGCTTGTTCTAGTGCAACAGGTCATCATTTCTGCTCCCTGCATGGAACACAGACATGCTCCCAATGAGTATTCTGAATAAACAGCCTAGATAATCCCCAGACCTTACCTCTGATTCAGAGTGCAGCTCTTCCCTCCGAAAGGGAATGACCAAGCCTTGGCCACCCCTGCCTGCCTAAGAAGTCACAGTTTTATGAAACACGTTCACAGTTGCACAGGATTTTTGCACAGCCAATGGATATCTGGAACAAGACTGATTTCAGAGTTACAACTGATCAAATACCAAGAAGGAAGGGCACACATGAAACATAGCAGAGGCATGGAAACAGATACCCAAACAGGAGTCGGACTTTTATATACCTTACAGCCTGGAGTATGACTGCTCATGTGGGGAGGCCCCTCTAACACCACAGCAATGGGCAGGACTAAAAAAAATGAGAAAGTTTTAAAGGAGGTCAAAATCTGTTCTTGTTTCACCTCCTATTTCTGAATATTTCTCTTTCAATCAACTGAATTATGCTATTCCAGATTTCCTCCATGAGAGCACACTGAACATGAGACTAGCTCAGCTGGGAAGACCATGGTGCTAATAATGCCAAGGCTGTGAGTTCAGTTCCTGGAGGGGTCGTTCACTAAAAGCTGGACTCAGTGATCCCTGTGGGTCCCTTCTGACTCAGAATATTCTGTGGTCCTGAAGTGGTGCAGGTGAAATCTTGTTTCAGTCCAAAGACTGAGCTCAGTTTTCCTCTCAGTGTCACCAGAGTGACTGAAATAGTGAAGGGAGTTTCTGTGATCTCATCACTATAAAGGGAGGGCAGTGTTTGGTTCTAGCTGGGTACATTAACACATTTGATTGATCCTTAGGAAATGCCTTCAGTACCTGCACACCAACACAATTGTTGTTCTGGGTAAACTTCTGTTGTGCCCAGAGCCGCGATTATACCAAGTACAATAAGGAACAGAGAGCAGGGCACCAGCTTCCCATGCCTGTCCCACCACATGACACAATTTTTTCCAAAGGGAATGTTTAAACATTCTCTGTTAAAGGATTAATCACAACTGTGCAAAAAAAGGGAAGGAAAAAACCGAATTAATAATTACGTTACTAAAACTGGTTATAATCACCTGTAAAATTGTTCCCTTCATTTACCGTAAGTGGACACGGAGAAGGAGATTGGAGGCATCTTGAATAAGTTTTAATAATTGTTAATAATAATCTCAATTATTGTTGTTATTATTACGGCAAAATCCCATCTTTAATATTAGTTCATCCAGACAGTCAGAACACTGAATTTTTTAATACAATGGCAAAAAAAGCGTAATCTGTGCAGTTTTCACAAACCATAAGTATTCTGCAAGGGCCACATTCTGTACTGACTGTGGTCTTCTAGTCCGTGAGTGAATCCTCTCAGCCATTCAATCAGAATGTCTCTGGTCCGTTTCCCATCACTTGGGATTACGACAAACAGCTTGGCACTCAGTCAAACCAGGACAGCTTTACTGATAAAGCCAGCGGGGGAAGCAAATAATTTGTCAAATCTTGCTACTCCTAAACATAAAGAGCCCTGCAAATCAATCCCTGGAAGTGTTCTCAGTTTGATTCCGACGGCAGGGAGGAAAGGGCAGCACCGTGAGCACTGTCTGCACACTGATTGAGGGAGTGCATTCTCCAGCATATCTGCTCCTTCCCAGAGAGGAAATGTGAGAGATACTGGGCAAAACTGGAGCAGGGCAAAAGGACAATTAAGAAAAGACTTCTTGAATTGCACCTTCTTAGGCCCCATCCCTTCTTCATGCCCACAAAACTGAGTGGTGGGTGAAGAGAATTCAACGGGTTCTCAGCAGCCAATCTTAGTGAACTTCAATTTTCATGGCAAAGTATCTGTGAGGAGACTTGGAAAATACAAGCCCAGGGAGACTCTTTTAGGTGCATTTATCTGGTTCCATGTTAGCATTTGACACGGCTATTGTTTGGAACATCTGTAGTTTTGGAAACAAAACCTCAAAAACATGCCTGCAATTCATTGGAAAATAACTGGTCAAGGTTACAAATTTTTGCTGATGTCACTCGGCAAAACATTTATTTCATTTTTGTGAAAAAATATTCGTACCTGTTACTCTAATGTGTCACCTACCTGGACTGTGTGATCACCTACTACCTATGTGATCCCAACACTACCCAGGACGTTTACCCACATGCCCACACTGAAGTGGTCTATTAAAACCTGCCCAAAGCTTCACTGAGAGCCCTCATCTTTCTGCAGGGTCAGTGACAGTTTGCAACACTGTCAGTATTGTCACAACTTGCTTGTTGGCAAGGCAGCAGTTACGCCAAAGAGTTCAATTTTATATTTCTCAGGAACACCATTGCAATGGAATGACTGTTGTAGCTGCATTTCTTTTCATCTAAAACTGTGCAGGGAAGAAATGTGACTTTCACGTGGTTTTGCTTCCCCTCAGTGTCCCAGGGCTGCTACTAACTGTCTAAAAGGAAAGGAAATTCTTTCGTGTGATGATGGTCTGTAGAAAAACAGCATCTATTTTGCTCAGCCACTTTGTACCTCTGACATGAGTTTCATGCTTTCCAGGCATGGACAGACCCCGTGTTCAGGGCAGGGCCTCTGTCTGGCATAAGACTTAAGATGCTCCTGTCTCCTCTTTGTGATCAGTTAACCTTTATTCCAAATGCTCATTTCTCAGCTGCTCCAGATATTTTGCCTCCCTGCCCTTAAGCTACTCAGTGCTTCCTCCTGTTCTTTTTCATCTGGAGCTGGCTCCTGAGTTTTAGGGGAGCAGTACCAGCCCCTCAGGCCAGCCCTGGCCCGGTGGAGGGCAGCACAAAGCATTCCCAGGACTCCATTCCCAGGACTCCATTCCCAGCAGAGCGTGGGGTTCAGATCCCCACGTCCGCTTGGAGAGGCAGAACTGGGATTAGGTGGGTTCATATTCCTTTGGCATTAGTTGACCAGGTTCTGTGGACGGGGTTGTGTAAGTGGAAATGGGCACCTGCCTGAACAAGACAGTGCTTATCCACAGCAGGCGGGATCCACACAGCCTTTCAACACCGAGAACAAGCCAAATTAACATAAGCCCTTTAATTGGCACGTTTGTGGACTCTCCTGTCCCCTACAGCTCCAGCAGTAACAGTGTTATGCCTGTAGTCTTTGGTACAAGCTGAAAACATTCCCACAAGGCAGGGAAGCAGAGCGCAGGTATAAAACCATTTCCCTGGTTCAAGCCTCACAACTGCTGCACAAATCGCTGTTTCTTTGCCCCAAATCCTTTGTTGCAGCAGTGTGCAATATATCAGAGCTTATCACCTCTGACATGACAAAGAATCTCCTCTGCCAGCATTCTCAGCTCCCAGCCAGGCAATTAATTCTCATTCCTCCATCAGGGCAAGTAGTCCAGACTGAATAACACACTAAGGAACACCTTCTTGGGAAAATTCTTCCTTTCTGGGATGTTCACACTGGTATTCGGGGGGTGGGAGGGGTGTGGAAACTGAAATCCTTTTTCTCTAAAAAAATGAACATGAAATAATTAGAAGAATCAGAGGCATATGGTTTTGTTCTTTTTCAAGTGAACTTTGGGAATATGAATTACAGTCATTTTTTAGGGACCTTGATTCTTTGGAGCTGGCTGAATGTGGCTTCTGCCTAGGAGGTGTGTAACTGTATCAGTATGGCACCATGACTGAGCTGGGAAGACCTGGACACCCAAGGTGGCTGATCTTTGTCTGTCTGGAGAGCAGAAGAACAGCTCTCTGCAGGTTCTTTAGGCACATTGTGAAAATTAAATGCCTGTTCAGGTGTGAAATTGTTTTTCTTACTTGTCACTACAGAACAAGGGACTGCAGAGGAGTCTCTCTGAGGTGAGGAATAACTTAGCTGGGTGTAGAACAGCACCTGGGCTTTCTTTCAGAGCAGACACACAGCACAACAGCACCACCAGAGTCAGCTAGAGATCAAAAGGATCCAGCAGTGCGGAAAGGTGGATCCCCTGGGTGAAAACTAAAACCCCAAGTGCGGTCACAGATTCTGCATGTGGTACAGGAGCTCAAAAATTCCCTGTCCAACCTCAGCCAGCAGTTGAGTGGGAAGCTGCCTAAAGTCAGGCTTGGTTTGTAGTTACTGATAACTGCAATAAAACGTCACCTTAGTACATCCTAAACCCCAGCTCTCCCACAACACCTAGGTAAGATTTGCACAGAAGTGGTATCCACTTGGAAACACAGTCCAGAACTTTCCAGGAATGAAAACAAAACACCTGCCCCTTTATTCTCAAAACCCTGAGCAGGACAGTTTGTTGAAAGCAGAGGTGGAAACGTAAGTGATTACAGGAAGGCAGGACGTAGTTGAGGGATTAGAGCACTCACCAGGGAGGGAAGAGTCCTGAGAGCTCCTGCTCTGTTTGGTGCACACCACAGTGAAAGGACAGAGCAGGGAACTGGAACCTCTGCTCCCAACAGACCTCCCGCAGTCGTGCTCACTCCTTCCCCTCTGCCTGGCCTAACAAATATCATTTCCTCCAGAGCTCAGCAGGATGGTGAGGATTGCCCATGCCCAGACCAGTCTGGCAGTTGAAACATTCTCCTTCAAGGTGGGAGTGAGGATCTTAAAGCAACCAGACAGAGGAGGGAATTCTGTACCTCTCACTTCCTGACAAATCCCTTAGGACGTTGAACAGCAGGTTGCAGAACAACAAACTTTTTAAAAAAAGTACCCATAGCTCTTACATTTCTGCAGGAAGCCTGATCCTGTCTGTGCCCCAAAATACATAAATTGTCCAAGTCCTGTTTCCTATTTAAGCTGATATTCTCTTGAACATGGCAATCACATTGGCAGCAACACTTAGTATAAATGCTGTTTTCCAGGGCAGAAATGGAACAAAAAATCACTCATTTTCAGCTACACAAGACTAACCTCCAAGACTTGCTGTCAGTCTTGAGCCAAAGGAACTTTTTGTTGCAGCATTGCACTTTGGTGGGAATGTCTGGTAGGTGGAACTCAGACTGTTTGGAGCTGCCTAAAGGCACTGAACATTCATAAGATAGAAAGAGAAGGGGTTTATGGGCACAGTACAAATGAAGCTGCTGAAGAGGCATATTTAAGAGCACTTCACAAAATGTTTTATCAACATCCTCTGTTCTGTTAATTGTGTGCAAACATTTTGCATTCCAGAGCAGTAACTCTTTCCCCTTGAGTTTCAGTCCTCTCAAGACGTGAGAGTGGTTAAGGCTCATGCTGAAGTAGGAATGAATGACATGGATCTAGGTAGCATCAGATATAAATACCTAGAAACATATACTTTAAGCCAAATTAGATCAATTCATGTGAAAGAGTTTAGTGCATCACTGTGCTGATTTAAACAATGTGTAGCAGCATAGTGCAACAAGACACATACCTGAAAAAATGCCTCCTTTCTGAAGCCATGTCATAATACAGGCCCAAGCAGGGACTCCGTAAAGAAAAATTTTGACCATTTACCTTGTGTCAGTAGAATTATCTCCCCTGTTATATTTAGCTAACGGACAAAAAAGTGACAGGGCGTGAGTAGACTATTGCAGGAACATCCTTTGGCAGCTGAATCAGGGAAAGACATTGACTGTGGCCTTGGGAGGAGAAGGCTGGGAGATTAGTGTTTTCCTGCAGTGGGAGGAAGGCCCTTCTGGTTGCAACAGAGGCTGAGTAATGACGTTAGAAGAGGTTGGGGGTATTAACATGTGCCAGGAGTATCATACTCACATCCACCAGGCAAGGGTTGGGTAAGAGTCGTGGATGGCTCATCAGAACCATATATCACCTCTTTCCTGCCTGTCTGACCTCTCCTCTCCCACCCCACATTCAGGAAGCACCACCACACTTCATGCCCCCATGTCCAGCAAACAGGTCCTGCCACTGAGCTGGGTGTGACTGTTCTAACATTACCCACGTCACCATGCACAGCTGGGCTGGCGAGTACTGAGCACAGGAGAGAGGAGATGGGGCACCTAAACAGATGTCAATGGGTTCGGCAGTCCCAGTTACACAACTGAAAGAGGCAATATTTTCCTGTTCAGTTACAATCAAGGAGAAACTATTCTTGGGGGGCAGGCGAGAACTAGTTTTGGCTTTCTATTTTTTTTTTTTAATAGAAAATTTAGAGGTGTTCCTCGTGCTTTCAGATACTGGATTGTTTCTGGCTGAGCATCATCACAGGAATCTCTGCAGCACAGCCCTGAGATCACCTGCCAAAGCAGTACAGGCAGGCATCAAAGAGCAGTCACTGAAATGGGAATATCAGTGCTCACACATGCATGTGTGTGTGACAGGAGTGAGAGAAACATATATGTGTACACACAGACTGAGTAAGGGGAATAGAACTGGAGCTAAAATAAAGAAAACCAGTGTTAGAGTCCCACATCTGCAAGAAAACTCCCTTCCTGTCCTTTGCAATCAGCTGAGAGGGTTGGTGCTGCTGTTTCAGCTCATGATAGCCATTCACAGGAGCATCCAGCAGTCTGGATTCCTTTCAAAAGGAATATTTTCTTAACAGCAAAAAGAAACACGTACCCTTAGTCTTCAGCAAAAAGGAGAAAGCGCTCTCACCTGAGATCTGGCCCTGACAGCACATGGGGTTGCTACCTTTGCTGTCAGATTTAATGCTGCAGAGTAGGGCACTCAGGGAACCGGTTCTCCATGTCCCCAGGCAGGTCTCTGGGGCCCTGAAAATGGCTCAGGGTTAAGTAAAAGGATTGGGCAAGATCCCAGTAACAATACACCCAGCTTCCCTGGGAGCAATTGGCTCCCATTGTTTCCTAGTGGTATTTTCCACTTGCTTCCTAAGTGTTTGCACGTCTTGAACCCAGTGGGCTCTTCAGGATACCCCAGCAATAGAGAAGGCTCACAGGAAGTGCCAGAGCATGGAGGGTGACAGACTACAATGGCTCTGAGAGCCAAACAGGGCCAAGATATGCAGTGCCTGATGCTCATAATGTGCCTGCAATTAAGACACTGCCTAAGCAAATAAACATGTCCAGTCTGGGTACTTGAGCCATGGCTGCCTGAGAGCAGTCATCGAGCCAGGGAACCTTAAAGAAAGATTTGGGATGCAACTGGTGCAGATGAACAGATGGAAAAGGGCTCCTTTGTCTCTCTCCCTGGATTGCCATGAAGCCAGATGCTTTTTTCACTGCTTGCAGTTTACATCCCATGATGGAGCTGAACCCAATTGTTTCATTTTTTCCCCCTTCTTGCAGTGCAACTGAGGAATTTCTCAAACACGAACTTTTCTCAGCAAACTCAGTAGCTTGACTTGGTACCTATGCTGTGAACTACGCAGCGTTTCTCAGAAACACAGCTGGGCTATGCCTGTGGCAACATCTGGGGAACTTCTTGGGATCTGACTTCATGGACAGGAAAGGGAAGGATAAAGATTAGTCTGACAATAATTTAAAAAGAGATTCTGAAAAGCATGATCGGAGCCACCTGGCCCAGCTCTCCAGCTTCCATTTTTTTCCCTTCTACAAGTTTTCTCCAGTGACAATCAGGCTGCCCCTGGAAAGCTGATGAGGAGAACTCAGAGCAAGAGAGTTTGACAGCAGCTTCCACCACAAAATGAATGCGCTTCCAAGGGTGATGGCCGGGACCTGGGCAAAGGAAGGAAGTGCTCCCAGCATGTCAGGTCTCCAGGAGTCCAGCAGGTCAGGTTTCACAAGGCAAGTAGTCAGGGAAGTCAAATACATTGTGCCTTCTGCTGGCACTCCTGTCCCTCCCAGTGTCCCAGATTTGGAACTGCCTCAGCGAGGGGATAAATTCTTGCTGTCTGCTGGCTCAGGTTAAACACACCTCACCTGCTGAACGAGCTGCAGAACACAAAACCCTTGAGAGAGAGTAGATCAGATGAATTAAACACAGCAGAGGAAGTGGTACTTGTACCTGGGGACAATGTGGCAATGGGCAAGGCCCACCTGCAAAAGAGGTTTTGGCAATAAAGAGATACCACTGCTACTGTTTACCAGGGGATGGTCTGCAGTGTGTTGTTCCCACTGAGAGAAAACAGAAGGGGACCTTGGAAGAAGGGGGGAAACATGTCTTCACTGAGTGTTCTGAAGAGAGAATAAAACAATAACATTATGGAAATGCATGGCAAACAGAAATCAAATTATGCTGTAATAAAGGAAATTGAATTAATTGTTTACAACAAGCTATGATTTATTTTTAATGATAGAAAAGACAATGATCCTGAATGGAACATACAATCCCATATATATCAATGTCCAAGTCCTTTTCACACCCTTTCCTATATTTATAATTAAGAAGGAAGTCTTCTGATGACGTGCCTCAGGAAGAATGAGAAATTACTTAGGTAGGTTAAATAGCAGTTTCAAGTCCTCCTGGAAAATGAATCAGAGGTCACGCTCATCAGTAGGTCTGAAGAGACATTCTTTGGACACATTATCCATGTGTAAATTAGTTGTGTTTCTGTGTAACCAACATACGGCATATAAATAGTAGGTGACTTCAGATGGTGGGTTTTCTATGAACTGCTTTTGCACAGGCACTGAGAATTTGCTTCTAAAGATAATGTCAGAGTGTTAATTTGGGTCCATGATGAGCAGAGATCCTAAAATAAGAGTATGGCAGCACAGAATGGTGGCTTGGAGCATGTTATTGAAATTAGAGTCTTTCGGCATTGAATAGCATCTTCAAATATCAATAAAAATTAGTACTGGCCTGAGTGAGGTCAGCAGAGTCAGTGTCTGAATGCTGTTCCCATGCAAATCTTCCCTGCTCTAAACACAACTGCACTTCATAGAATCACAGAAACACAGACTGGTTTGGCTGGGAAGGGACCTTAAAGACTGTCTCATCCCACCCCCTGCCATGGGCAGGGACACCTCCCACTAGCCCAGGTTGCTCCAAGGCCCGTCCAACCTGGCCTTGGACACTTCCAGGGATGGGGCAGCCACAGCTTCTCTGGGCAACCTGTGCCAGGGCCTCCCCACCCTCACAGGGAACAATTGCTTCCCAATATCCATCTAAACCTAATCTCTTTCTGTTTGAAGCCATTTCCCCTTCTCCTGCTCTTCCAGATAGTCTCTCCCCACCTTCTTGTAGGTTCTCTTCAGGTACTGAAAGGTCAACCCTAAGCCTTCTCTTCCCCAGGCACCCACTTACCCAGGACCATCCTCTGTCAGCTCATGACTCCTCATTAACATGCTCCTCATTAACAAGCTCTGAACGTGGAGCACTCACATAATTATCTCAGCTGTGTACCCGCTTGGGGGAGTAGAGCTAAATTGTCATTAACTGAAAGACTGAAGCACTTTAACACTGCATTAGTGTCACCCAAACTTCGCTGTCACTGCTGCTGTGGTGAACTCTAAGGCATTGTAAGAAACTACATGGTTGACTGTCTCCATCTCCCAATCTCCTACCCTTCAAAGGGTTTGAAAGCTCTTACACTCTGTTTTCATTTTACCTCTTGGATACTGAATCTTTTACCTGCATGAAGAATTGTGTTCACTGCTCTTAATTCCATGATAGATTTTATAAACACCTTAAAGTCTTTCTCAGGGCTGCACTTTTCTGGATGAGAGCACAGCCGCTGGGGGAGGGTGGCTTTCCGAAAAAACAAGGAACTTCAGTTCTCTAAATGAGCATCACCTTGGGAAACATGACAAAACCAGACTGACCTCGACAGTGTATGTTCCTCATTTTCCCTTTTTCAGAGACAGCTGGGAAAACCTTTGTCCTCCTACCTGTGAGATCTGCCTTTCTCCTGCAGACACAAACTAAATTATGGTACTATATACCATGGGATATGGTATCTGTATGGTTATGGTATCTATGGTTTCTACATATCATATAAATATTTGGTTACATGTTTGTCTGGAATGTCGTTCCTTATGTACTCAGCTTGCATTTATCCATATGAGATAACCATTTCCCTTATGCAATAGGTCCTGTGGTAAAAGGCAAGAAGACAATGACATTTTGCCAAACTGGGATTTTCCAACTGAGAGAGCAAGCTGTTGGGAACAGGTGGGCCAGCACTTCCCTCTGGTTTTTCACCTACATTGCAAGGTACTGCTTTTGACTCATCCAACCTGAAACAGCCTGGCACTGACCCACCTGAGTTACTGCTTTTCCCCCCATGGCTTTTTGCCAGAGTTGCTCAACCCTCTGATTATAAAAACAGCAAGAAAGGGGTGTTCTTTGGGTGGACTCCAGGATGCTGGAAGTAGTTCTTTATCTGGGCCCACACAAGTGAAATTGTTGCCCTGCTAGGCATGCTGGGAGTAAAAATGTTTGAAGCAGATCCAGTTCTGCTTCCCCCAAAGATCCAGAGCAAAAAAGCATCATTCCCCCGCTCCAGTCGAGGCTCAACAATGGCACATAGTGAGAGGGAAGCACTGAGAGGGAAGGGCAGGCACTGTCAGGGTGCCTGGCAGTGGAAGCAGGGTCCAGCACCTCTGCCAGGTCCATGTGCTCCTCCTGAGACTGAGACAGCACTAAGGAACTACACAGCGCCAGCGAGTTTCTAGTTGTGCTGTTACTGCCAAACAGACACTCTGCATTAGCAGCCTGGAATAGCTTTGAAGCTGTATCAGTTCGGGCAGATCTTTTGCTCGGTGGGAAGCTGAGCAAGTGGAGATTGCACCGTGCTGAAGGACTTGGGTACTCACACCCCGCTGGGTGTCACCGAGACCGTGCAGCCTGTCTGGCTCTGCCTGTCTCAGAGTGACTGCTGAGGCTTCTGACGTGACCAGATATAATCTGGCTTGTTCTGGGGATGCCTGCTCACAGGTCACATCTTGTGCGTAACACGAGGTGACAGTTTGAAGGAAGCGGGACATATCAGTTATCCCGAATCAGCGGATTTCATTTTTAAAGTTTATAGTGAAAGTTTCCTTTAGAAATACCTCCTTTTTCCCCTCACTATTTTCATTTGTTAGTGAAAAAAAAAAAAAAATTATGTGCTAGGGTCAGCAGTGTACTTGGCACATGCCTGGCCCAAGGAAAAGGATGAAGCAATTACACATGCGGCCTCACAGCATCGAAAGTACCAGATTACAGCCCAGTTCTGACAAAACCTCTGTGACCATACTCCCCTGAGTATTCCATCTCTGTGGAATATTCCATCTCTATGGCCAGACTCATTTATGCTAAATTTACACTGCCTGTAGTCAACAGTGAAGCATCAAAAGTATGGTTACGGTTGGGAAGCAGTCCAGAAACACCAAATGCCTCAGTCCAAGTCAGGGTGTTGTGGCAGCTGCTGCACAAGCCCAGGGGACACCCCATGTGGAGGAGGGGACACTCCACCCCACATGAGGGGGAACACATCACCCTCCATGGAGGGGACCCACCATGCCATGTTGAGGAAGGGACACACTGCCCTGTACTGACGGGGTCGTCCCACACTGAGGAGGGGACCCAACACACCACACTGAGGGAGAACGCACTGCCCTCCACTGAGGGGTCACCCCACCCTGAGGACAGACCCCCCAGGACTCCGAGGGGGAACACATCACCCCACACTTAGAGGGACACCCCTCATGCCACACTGAGGGGCATCTCATCACCCTGCACTGAGGGGACCCCCATGCTGAGGAGGGGACACACCGTGGCCCATGGCCTCAACCTCTCCACACCAGCTTAGCATAAACACGATATTCTCCGTGCCTTCCCCTTAAAAACCTACAAAAGGTGGCGGTGGGAGCGGCAGGCGGGTTCCCGCCATCCTCCAGCGGGAGGGAATTAGGGAGAAATCCCTGGAAAGGATTCAAGAACCTTGCGGATAGAGGAAAGCAGCGCCCGGCGTGTGCAATAACCCCAGGAGCCACAAGATGATGCTGCTGGTGCATAAAATAGCTAAAACCGGCCAGTGCCGATTTTACTGCTTTGTGAGAACTGAAAATGAGAATTGAAAACGAGAACTGAAAAGGACAATTTTCTGCCCCTGGGAGACAACAAGGCTGGAGAGGAGCGGTTCTCCCTGGGCTTTATTGTCACTGCTTTTACCTCACCACGTTTTTCCATCCAGGAGTCCTGACCAACACCCGCAGCCCTGCACGGTCCAGGAGCCAAGGCAAAGAGATGCTGAGAGGTTCTGGAGCATCTTTGGGAACACTGACATCATCCCTCGGGCTTCAGATGGAGTTACCCACTGGGTAAAAACCAAAGCTGCCTCTCTGGGCTTGGAATTCCAAACTTCAGGAACTCAAGAACAAGCTTCCCCCCTTCCCTTAGCCAGGCCCTATGCTGCCTACCCACCTCCTCCACCATTTATTCCATCACCAATAAACCATTCATTCCATCTATTTAAATGGGAATAAGCACATATTCCCCCATATATATTACATATATGTTGCATCAGGGATGCTGAGGAAATTCATTTTGACTTCTTCTTTTCTAGAGTACGGCTAAGGAAGAGGGCATATTCAAAAACAAACTTGCAAAAATTCTCCAAGGCATAATGGCATATTTATGTGCTGGAGAGCAGAGAAGAATCAAAAGAAAAAAGTGGGGAAAATAGTTTCAGGGATAAAATAAAGATGGGTACTGCTGAGCAGAGGAGGCAGGTGAAGGAGTGAAAGCAAGGTAATACATGCTGACAGCTGCTGGGATGTTTTGAGATTGGAAACAAGGATAAGGTGGCACTTGATGTGCCTCATGACAGTGAAATGATCCAAGTAGTAAAAGGCCAAGACTGACATGTCAGTGAGATAAGAACCCATCATCTGAGGGATAGACAAGCCTATCTGGAGATATGCTCAGAAAGAGGAAGAGAGACAGGATGATTCCTCTTACCTTCTTGATAAAGAAGCTGGAGAAATGGCAGCAGTGGCAAGGAAAGGCAGCAGCAGAGCTTGTAGGGATGGACAGCTCATGGGAGACCAAAGCAGAGACCACAGGTTTAAAACAGAGAGAGGCTGGGGGAGGCAGAGGTCACCTCAGGAGAGTCTACAGAGAGAAAAAAAGGGTAAGTCAAAATATGGTGCACCAGCAGCTGCTTTACCTGTGGAAAACAGGAGATACACCCACAAAAAAGGGCATTTTCCTGCACAAGAATAGTGTTCACAGCTACAACTGTCCCAAATGCCAAAAGTTCAGCTGGAGCTGACTGAACATCTCCACCTAACAAGAGGCATGGTATCACCTGGGGAAACGGGTCTGCAGATTCTATATCAGAATGTCCCAAATTGGTTTTAATTCTCAAGCACGAAAGGCGTCCCTGAAGCACGGGAAGTCTATGAGCATCCTCTGAAAGAGATTCTGTAAGTGGTTACAGCAATGTTCACCTAATAAGAAGTCAAAGCAAATTATTCCTTTTAATTGGAGAAAATATATCAAAATTCATGCTGCAGAAAGGGAGCAAAGACCCTTTCTATATTAGTTTACACCAATAATTTATGTAAGTGGAACTACATTGATATAAAACTTTTAAAGAGAGAACAGGCCTTGTATTTGGCAGCTTTTTTTAAGTTAGATTTTTATGGCTTGGCTAATTGTTCTGCTTCCTGTACTCCCTGAATAATCCTGATTGGCTTCAAGTTAATTTGCTGAAAGCCAGAAATCTAGTAAAAATGTAATTTTACCCTTGCTAACAGCTGGAGAACCAAAATCAATTTCAGCAGCTTGCTGAGTAATGAAATTAGAGGGCTCACAACTGATGGGAGCCTCACATGAGCGAGTTGAAGGGCAATGCCATCACTTTCATTTAACCCCCTGATGCAGACACCTTCAGACACGGCTCAGCAGGCAGCACATCCTCCTAATCTTAAAGGATGGGTCTAGTAAAAGAAGATACAATGGTAGATGACAGAAAGCCTGGCATGAACTAAAATCTGAGCTGACACAGAAAGGAAGATAGTCCATGAGCTCTAGTCCCTGTGCCTGTACATCACCTTCTGCACAGCTCACACCTACAACACCTGGGAGTAGGAAAGGGTCGCTGGGAGAGTTAGTTGTGCTCACCAGTGTCACCTGCTGAGCTGGGAAGCTGCCAGGGCTGAGTTAGCTGTTCTTAGAGCTACTGTTTGCACTTCATTTCACCCAAATTATTTTAGGTGTCGGACAACTTGCGTCGTTACTCAGAGCTCGGCTGTTTTACATCTTCCCGGAGGAGGCTCCAAAGGAATGCTGCAGGACACCTGACTCGAGTGGAACAACAGTCAGAATCACCTGCCAGCTACTACTGAGCTTCCCACTGCTGCTGACCTACCACCTCCACAAAGCTCATGAGAAAAAAGGCTGAATTTGTTACCAGCAGCCATCACAGAGTCTGAAGTTACGGGTTAGTCCTCAGTAACACAGGGCTTTAAACAGAGAGTGGAAATAACCCACCAAACAAAGACAGAGCTGTCTCCATCACTGGTTAAAGAGCCATCTTTTACAAGGCCAGACCTAGATTCCTGATGCTGTTGTTACCAGGTACACATAATTGCTCTGAATTGGGGAAGGTTGAAAATCTCCCTTTTGCAAAACTGAGTCAAGGGCTCTTTAAATGTGCAGCCTAGAGAGTTAACAAATGCGCTTGGATTGTTATTGCTGTTACTGTACTGCCTATCTGGCACCCCCCTTTCGTCCAGAGGATCCTAAAGCCTTGGGGAGGATGAGCTGGACAAACTCTCAGCTGTTTGTGATGGGCAGATGGGTGACAAACCTGGAGAGACCTGCAGGGCTGACAGAGGAACCTCCAGCTCACAGGGAAACAACCCTGCCACGTGCTTCTCCTTCAGTGTATGGCCCTAGTTATTTGGAAGGGCAGGAGAATAAAAAAGATTTTGCCCTTAATGAAACCCCAAAAGTGAATTTCTCTACCTCCTCCTCCTCCTCTCCTAGGCACAGTCCCACATAGCTCAGCTCACCTTCCCAGTGTGTTGGGAATCAGAGCGGTGAGATGTGCCCAGTCAGAGGCAGGAACGCAGCTTCGGCTCAGCTCAGACAGGAGGAATTCATATTTTTGAGGGCAGATAGTATTAGAACAAGGGGGAATGTTTTTAAACTAAAAGATGACAGATTTAGATCAATATTAGGAGGAAATTCCTCCCTCTGAGGGTGGGGAGGTCCTGGCACAGGTTGCCCAGAGAAGCTGTGGCTGCCTCTGGATCCCTGGAAGTGTCCAAGGCCAGGTTGGACAGGCCTTGGAGCAACCTGGGCTAGTGGAAGGTGTCCCTGCCCAGGACAGGGGGTGGCACTGGATGGGCTTTAGGGTCCCTTCCAACCCAAACCACTGTGGGACATTGTGATCCTCCTTCACAACAACCACAGCCCGCACAGATGACCAAACACACCACTCTGCCACCAGTAACAGCATTGCCAATGTAGGGGTTGGGGGTTTTTTATTCCTCCTGAACATGATCTATCGCATACTTGATAGTATTGTTTTTACAGAGGCTTTATTTTGTACTTCTGAAAACTGACTGCAGCAAAATGTGATCTTCCGGGTAGCAGCCTCTTGAGAAATAAGGAGGAAGGAACTGATGTTTTGAAAAAAAAAAAAAAATTAAGTGATTTAAAGGCAGAAAGGAATGCTGGAAAATTATTACTTTATGCAAGCATAAAAAGAATAAAATCAATTAGAGGGAAAAGTTCAAGGACTGGCTTAGAGATTAGAAAATCTGTTCTTGGAAAGTGCTTGATGAACTTATTTATTTTTTTGTAAGCAGACTCTGAGTCTGAGCTACACTGCTTTATATGGCAGATGATTTATTTATCACCAACGTACTCCTTTCACGTCACCAACGAGTGATGTTGGCAAAGTGTGTAGCGGAGGACACGATCCTTGCAGGATAAGGATATTTGTGGGTTGGAAGAGACCCACCAGTTTGTCAGAGGTTCTCTTCTGAATCCCTGGGCAGCAGCAGCAGCAGTGTTACTTCCAGGCAGCTGGTTCATGTGGCCGTGGAGCTGCTCATTAAAATCCATGATCTTCATTTGCAATATGCAGCTGGCAGGGGTTTCCCTGGGACTCAGCTCTGCCAGCAGGTAGAGTTTTCAG
Source organism: Oxyruncus cristatus (assembly GCA_013399855.1). Taxonomy (NCBI): domain Eukaryota; kingdom Metazoa; phylum Chordata; class Aves; order Passeriformes; family Cotingidae; genus Oxyruncus; species Oxyruncus cristatus. The sequence continues at coordinate 212,261 of VXAY01005699.1, forward strand.
CTGATTAAGAACTGCCTGTCAGCAGCAGACTAAAACCAGGCATTTCTCCACGCAACTGAAAGGCAGGTGAGCAGTGTCAGTAGAGGGATACAAACCCCCCCACACTAAAAGGCCACAGCACCTTTTCCCCACCCGTTTCCTCAGCCCTGAGGCAAAACCAGAGCTGTGTTAGAAGCAAACTCCATGATGTGAACTGGGAAGACTTCAGGACATTCCATCCCCTGTGCAAGTCCCCAAAAGGCAGTTCTAGCACAAACACTCATTCTTTTCACATGCTGGCCACACTAGTTTTGTCCTGCTTTTGCTCCTCATACAGACATATGAGATAGAGACAAGGGCAAAACCCAGAGAGAGGGGAAATTCCCTTAATGCTATCTCTGTATTTCAGTTCCATTCGGGTCCTTGCTTAACTGGATGTTGCCTTGCTCCCTGCCCCTAATTATCACCTAAATTACGTGTTTTGCTCTTCTGCAGAACAAATGGAATCCTAAATCCTCTGAGCTCATCTCTTGGCCTTAGTGCACACAAGAGCACGGGCTTTATGCTGCTCACAGTAATGTGCTCCTCAGAGGTTCACTTCCCCCAGGCAAAACAACTCCAGACCCAACACACCCGAGGTTGTACAGGCAAACAGACCCTGAGGGACCACAGAATGGGAGATTCAGATATCAGCTTTTTACTGCAGCACAGAATCTGAGCAGGGGGGAAAAATCCATGAGGTAAGTGAACCCCTTTATCCATAACAAAGGCATCAGAGGCATCAGGATACGAATTCCTGCAGGACCCTGGACTGCCTGGGGTACTAAACCTCCCTGCAGCACTTCCAGATTACCCATTCACTCTAAGGTTAAGTAAGTGAAAAGTGAATTCTGAAATTGTTCAAAGAAGGATTATTCTGTTTTTCTATCTATACTCTCTTTTATTACTCACAGTGAATTTTTTCTTCTGAATCAAAAGCAGGGGTGAAACAAAACCTACTGCCCAGAGAAGCTGTGGCTGCCCCATCCCTGGAAGTATCCCAGGTTGGATGGGGCTTGAAGCAAGCAGGGGAAGTGGAAGGTGTCCCTGCCCATGGCAGGGGTCGAATGAGAGGGTCCCTTCCAACCCCACCCATTCTATGGCAGTCACACCTTTGGTTGCAATTTAAACTTATCTGAACTGTCCTATTGGTCTTTAACATACCAGAAGTCCAGCGCTACAAATCTTGAAATAAATAACATTGCCAACAAGAACCTACTTAGATTTCAAAGGAGAAAGAGGACGAGAAGTTTTAAAGCATATTATTCTTAAAGCTACTCACTGTCTCAGCCTCTGTGCTTTCTCCTGCCCAGTTCCTGCCTGTTCCTCACGCCAACATTTCCACTCCTGCCCCTTGCTTGCCCATTTGTGGAAGGAAAACACAGTTCTCAATTTGTGCCATTAGCAACACCAGCCTCTTAGAGAAAGGGCTCTTGCCCTTCCTGGAGTTGGTGCCGTCCTGACTCAAACAAACAAAAAAAAGCCCCACCTGGCCAGTGCACCTGGAGGAAAAAGCAGCTCTAAATGGAAAATCAGGCTCTAACCTAAGGTAGGAAAGCACAGCAGAGCCCTTTTCCCCTCTTGCAAAAGCAGCGAACATGGTAAAAAACAAAATCCAGCCTGAAAAACCCTGGTTTCAAGGAAAGCATGGTCCTGTTACTGTCGGTATAAAACTATTAGCAGAGGGTAGTTAAATTTCTGTGCCTGGAAGAAGGAAAAGAAAGACACTCAAAAGCATTCTGAGGAGTGTCAGAACAACCTTGCCACGACAACTGATAAAGATTTCAAATTCCCAAGCCAGACTTTGTGTCTCAATATCACCAACAGAATTCCTTGCCTTAAGTAAGCAACTCTGTCTCTGAGGCATTTCACACACACTCCCAAAAAAATAAAACAGCAAAAAATCCCCAATAACAAACAAACAAACAAAAAAAAAATAGAAAAAAAACTCGCCCACGAAAAACCCAGACCCCAAACCAAACAAAAATCCCAAACCTAAACCCACAACCCAAACACATCACAGAGAAAAAAACCACCAAAACAACCCATCCTCCCCCCAAAAAAATCAAAACCAAAATAGATCACCAAAGTAAAACCAAGCCAGACAACTCTCGTATCAGGTGGGAGGATTAATTGCACAAGTGAGCTACTTAATGCTGAGGATAAAACCACATAGAATAGAGCTGAAGTAACAAATGAAATCACAGGAATCAAGTAACAGTTTATTATTTATAAAGAGGTACAATGCACTCAGATGTTTCCTTCAGACATACCACAATGCCCTTTATTTATCTAAAATCTTCAATTTTTTTAGGCAAGAGCATTCTACAAAACTGGGGACATTTTACCAGGCTCATCCAACTCACCTCAGCATTTATGTTCCGGGTTTTTTCAGTATTGATGCAGCTGTTTTTATTTATTTTTAACACTAAAAAAATCATTAAGGTAGAAGCTTGCCATCCTGGCTCACCGCCCAGGAGCTCTTAAAAATGTTTAAAAACAAGAATCCCTCAAGTCTGTACAAATACAGAAGTTTACAAATAAAAATATAAATCTGAGGAGCCATCCTTCAGAAATTTTTTCTTCATTTTATTTTTTCCTTGGGCAGGGTGTCCCTCCTGCCAAACAGGGCAGATTCTCTGGAGGGATTTCTTTTAACAAAACAGCCCGTGAAGAGATATGAAGTAGCTTCTGGCACACAACAAATTCTCTTAGTTTTGATTTACTGTGGAGGCGGGCCTGCATAATATTTACATACCTTGTAAAGTATGGATTTATGGGGTACATAAGTTGTAAATGGGCACTGTGTTTTGGTGAACGGGCACTTTTTATATTCCTTGTGATTCAAGCATGATTTAATATGCATATTTGCAAAGTTTCCAAGAGGAAGTTGGATTAATTTTGCTCCATTAATGATCCTCTGCATCACTCACTGTAGCAGCCGGTGTTTGCCAGGTTTTGCTCTGCCTGGGATTGTTAGAAATAAGTGTTGAATTAATAAGTACCTCACTGATCAGATTGGTTGGCCAAGGTCCCAAGGCACGATTAACCTGCCCAAACCATGTGGCAGGGCTGGAAGTTCTGAGCTGTGCTCTGAACTGCCCTGATCTCCTCCCAAGCCCAAGGAAACCCAACCTCCCCTCAGCAGCGTCTTTCAGCAACGAGATTATTTAGGTGGCTCTCATCTAATGCAAATTCCTCAGCATTTATGCAGAAAAATAAGTGTGCCTTGTGCCTCCTTGTGTCTCAGAGGAGCACATACCTCAGCCCATTCTCCTTTCTAACACACACTTTCAGTGTGACTCTCCAGAGGAAGCCCCTGCCCAGAAATGTTTGTCTGCAGTCAAAGCACACCCAATCCACACCTCTGGGAGGTGATTTACTCCTCTCCACCTGGAGCACGGCATCCAGCTCTGGACCCCCAGCACAAGAAGACTGTGGACCTGCGGGAACAAGTCCAGAGTTGCTCCCAGAGCTGGAACCCCTGAGCTCTGGAAACAGGCTGAGAGCTGGGCTTGGGCAGCCTGGAGAAGAGAAGGCTCCAGGGAGAGCTTAGGGCCCCTTCCAGGGCCTAAAGGGGCTCCAGGAGAGCTGGAGAGGGCCTGGGGACAAGGAGTAGAGGGACAGGATACAGGGAATGGCTTCCCACTGCCAGAGGGCAGGGATGGATGGGATATTGGGAAGGAATTCCTCCCTGTGAGGGAGGGTGACCTGTGGCAGGACCCAGGGAAAGCCTTGAAGTTGTGTCAGGGCAGGGTCAGGTTGGATTTCAGGACAAGGTTCTTCCCCCAGAGGGTGGTTGGCACTGACCAGGCTCCCCAGGGCAGTGGGCACAGCCCCAAGGCTGCCAGAGCTCCAGGAGGGTTTGGATGATCCTCTGGGGCACAGGGGGGGACTCTTGGGGATGGGCCTGTGCAGGACCAGGAGTTGGACTGGATGATCCTTGGGGGTCCCTTCCAACTCAGCATATTCTGGGATTCTGTGGTGAGGCCCTGGCACAGGTTGCCCAGAGAAGCTGTGGCTGCCCCTGGATCCCTGGAAGTGTCCAAGGCCAGGTTGGACGGGGCTTGGAGCAACCTGGGCTGGTGGAAGGTGTCCCTGCCCATGGCAGGGGGCAGAACAAGATGGTCTTTAAGGTGCCTTCCAGCCCAAACCATTTTATTGTTCTCTGTAACTTACCTTGAAACAGTAAAACTGATAAAGATTTCAAATTCCCAAACCAGACTTTCATATCTTGCTTTGCCACTGATCCCTATTGCTTCTGCAAATCACTTCATCTTTGTGGCAGTTTCCCTTCAGACTCATGTCTTTAGGACCAGGACAGTCTCTAACCATCTTTTAGAGGTGATCAATGACCTTGCCTATCATTAACAAGTTTCAGCTGAGAACAAAGTTGAAATCCTACAAAAAATAACCTTTCGCTTCTTTCTAAGGAGGAAAAAATAAATAAATTTAAAAAAGGACATCTTTCCAAACTGTTTTAAACTGTCTGTATATAATATTTTCACTGAAGTGGGATTTCAGAAGACTTCCATATCGATTTGTCAGCTTTGTGGCAGCTGAAGTCGATTCTGCTTTAGCTGTACACCACAGTAAATCACAGCTTTCCTCTCCCCTCTTCTCATTTTTCAACACTAGCAATACCTACAGGATCACTGACAGGTTTTCCTTGCTAACCTGCTTCTGGTTGTTAACACACCACTGCGTGTCAAAAACCATCTCCTGGCTGCCTGGAGCCATGGAAGTGAGTACAGGGATGGAAGCAGGGGATAGGAGGGTGTGTTCAGTGCTGAATGCACCCACTCTGAAGTGGCCCCTAAATCCTAAAAGAAACAGTGTTTTTATGCACATGGCTCAGAACCAGCCAGGTGTTTGTCCATGTCCTCTCTGGGCTTCTCAAGGTGTTTATTTGGTCATAAGACATCACCATAATTTCTTGCTGGATTTGGTTTCTGTTGTGAGGATTTTTTTTTTTCCTAAAGCATTTGAAAAAACATCATGACTTTCTCGCAGGCCACATTTGGATTGATTCCATAAAACCTGTGTGCCTTGCATTGGGAGGTGCAAATCTTTTGGGCACAGCGAGGATTGTTCAGGGACACTCTGCACTCTGGGGAGGGTGGGGACAGACCCCCAGGGCTGAGTCCAGCTCAGGAAGAGAGAAAGGGTTCACAACAAAAACAGTGTCCAGGAAGGAGTACAGGCACAAGGGGATAAGGACATCAAAGCACACCAGAGGATTAAGGTATTGCCTGCACAGCCTCTCCCCAAGGGTTTTGTGGTGACAGGCACACAAGGAACACACAAACATGCAATGTGCATTCTCTCTGGGTACTTACAGTCTCTGCTGTAGTAACACAGGTTTTGCACCATCTAAATAAGGCTAAAGGACTAATAAACACAAAAAATAACACTTTGTGGGCAAAACCAGTTGTGATGGAAATCTTACTTAGAGCACATTTCTACAGAGATCGATACAGACCTACTGACAGGAGTCACGTCAGAGCAGTGCTGCACAGGGCACTGCTTATTTTCTTTACAGTTCCTCACGACCGTATGCAGCAAAACAGAGCAGTTCTGTTCTAAGGAGTGAGAATTTTGGAAAGCCCCACAGCAAAGGGCGACCCCCTGAGCAAGGCTGTGCAAATGCTGTGCGTGGCTCTCTGCAGGCAGCAGTGGAGCAGAACTGGTCACTAGGTGGTGGTCATGAACCACTGCAGAGCAGCAGCTGCACGCTTGGGTGAGGAGGAGCTCCAAAGCAGTGGAGAGAGGAAAAATGTTTAAGTAATAACATTTAGCTGGTCCACACAGAGTTTATTTCAGTATTTATTGGGCACACACTGGTGCAGATACTACACTCACTAGTGCCCATATCTCTCCCTTGCAGGAAGGAGGGTGCCTCAGCCAGGAGCCCCTGGGGCTGTCAGCTGAGGAGGATCTCCAGGAGGGACTCAGGAACAGCCTGCAGTTGTTGTCTGAAAGAAGGGAAGAAATATGCTCAGTGCATCTTCAAACTCCTCTTTGAGCATCACAGCAGTGCTGAGAGCTGGGGACAAGGGGAAGAAGGCAGGGCCTTCCACTGCCTCATGGCTCCATGTCTACTGGACGTGATGGTGGAAGAACTGCAGGCCCAGTGTCTGCACCCAAACAGGGGGCATGCAGGGTGAGAACCTTCCAGCTCCCAAGCTGCAAGATAATCTTTTCCCAGAGACTCTTGTTTAGGAGGGAATAAACTCAGATTTTCACAGGATCTCTCAGTGTTTTGTTCAGAGTAGCAAACTATGCTGCTTTGCCAGGTACAAAATGACTTTTCTGCCATTAGCTTTTTCACGCTGCAGTTGTGTTTAAAAACCTTACATTCTTCAAAGAAAAAAAATCGAGGCCACATTTAACAACAAGCCCTTAAAAAGCCCTCTCTTGCTTTCCTATTTCTAGAAGCAATGTGTCTGTAGAACAACTCTTCTCCCTAACTCCTTTAGACAATCAGTCCAAGATGAAAAAGGTGAAGGCAGGGGTGGAAGCAATGCAGTGAGGCTGCAGCAGAAAGTTCAGTGACAAAAGCCATCTGTTTGGCTTGATTTAAACTTCAGTCTTCGCATTAGAGACTCCAATAAAGCTGAAGGTCAAGAGCTGATAAGCACTGCTGAAGGACAACCTCAGCCGCCTCCGTGACACTCCAGCAGGGTTAGAACAGCAGTGGTGTCACAGCTGTGCCACCCTCCCATCCCAGCTGGCATTTAGGAATAGAGATAGGAACTACACCAGACTGGGAGATCCACCCCCATGCCACATTTCAGCCTACTCTTTTCCCTTTTCTTCCCTTCCCTCCGTGCAGTTAATATGTTGTATTTCAACCCTATTGACTCTGCCCACTCCGCAGAAACTGTCCCTTCCCCGCCATCTGCCCACTGGAGCCAGCTGAGAAGGCAGCAGACATCTGGATGCCTCAAAGCCCAGCAAGTCTTTTCAGCAAAACAGTTTTTCACACACTCTGGTCCTGTCTCTGGATGAAAGGAATTCTGAAGCAGAGCCCGTTTAGCAGCAGGAGCAGTAACGGGAGTAATAGGGGAGTGCAGTTCTAACTGTGGTGCTTAGTGACTGTGACACTGCCTGACAGTGATTGATTAAGAGCTTGAAACTCTGACTGTGGCATTAGGCTGTTAAGAATAAAAGGAACTTTCACTTCTCCCTCGTACACATCCATCACGAGCAGACAAGCGTCAGCTTCTCCTGTAATGACTGCGGCTCGTTTTGGGAGAGGGAGTGCAAGATGGAAATGCAGTTTCTTCTATGATTTGAAAAGCATTTTAATTCATCAACTTTTCTGAAAGGATCTTTAAAGAAGAAATAACACTCTTTGGTAACACAGCTGGGTTTCAGCGTGTTCAGCATCTCAGCTCTCAAAGCCTCTTCCTCGTTTGCTGAGAACCTGGCTGGGGATTTGGAAGGGAATGGCTGTTGTTGTTCCCCCGAGGATGAGCAGCCAGTCCCCAGGGCAGGACAGCCATCAGCACCTACCAAATGCCAGGGGCTTGTCTGTGTCTTCAAAGCTCAGGATGCTCTGAAGCCCTGCCTTGAACAGAGGACCCACCTGGCTGCTGTAAAGGGCACACCTACAGGATCAGCTGGTGTGTTACAGGGTGCTCTCATGTTTCTGTGCTGTCCTGTGTGTACATCTCCAGCTGTTTTGGTTTCAGGATGGACTGTGGTGGGAACTGTGTGATACAGGGCCTGGTTAATGTAAGTGAGAAAGGTCTGTGAATTAGATCATAGAATCCCTGAATGGTTTGGGTTGGAAGGGACCTTAAAGCTCATCTCATTCCACCCCCTGCCATGGGCAGGGACACCTTCCACTAGCCCAGGTTGCTCCAGGCCCTGTCCAACCTCACCTTGAACACTTCCAGGGACGGGACATCATCCAGTTCCAACTTCAAAAACATATAAGTGGGCTCCCCCTTCTTTTGGCTTCTACCTTTGGCCTTAGGGGACCCCCATGCTGGCAGTTCTTCTGTGACACTGCTGTGGCCATGGGCTGTTGGGGGAAGGTGCCTTAAAACTTCATCAAGACACCAAGTCACAGCACTGAATCATAAGGAGTAAGCCAATCCAGGTTGCTAGAAAATAAGGATTATCTTTAGGAATAATGACAATACCACAAATCTCTGGAGAGGTGATTGTCCTCAATAAGACAATATTACAAAGTCGTTGAATGCCAAAATTTGAAAGTGTCACTAAAGAGAGACAGAGAGTAGGAAAACATGAAGGCAAGCTCAGCTAGCTATTAGAAGCAGCAAATCATCAGATGAACCATTTACTGCCTGGACTGGCTCACACGCAAGTGATTTGCTGAACCAATGCTCTCGGTGCCTTTGGCATGGCTGTGTAGGAACCATATTACAGTTTCCAGCACTGATCTCTCTTGTTCAGATCATAAAAAAACTTGGGGTTTTGTAAAGTAGTTTCACATTCCCCTCAGCTATATTTAGCTCTACTTTACTTTGACCTCTCTTTCTCAAGCTCTTCCAACTTTGGCCTATCTTAAAAAAAAAAAAATTACATTCTGGTCACATTAAGGCACATTCAAACATTTGCCACTTTAAGAAGCTTATTTGCCTTTCCAAAAATAGCAAAATCTTCAGCACAAATTTCAAGAGAATTTCATCCATGCACCAAGAACATTTCAATTGTTTGCAACATGACACTTCCATGCTCCATTACCCTCCTCACAGTGCTGTTGCAGCATCCCAGTTAGATAATGGCTACAGGAAAAAGCTTATTGAGTCTATGTACACCTGCAACATCACTTGCTTAGTTCCTCATTTCATCCTTCTCAGCTCTTCTTTCAATCTGTCTCATCCACTTACTGTATCTTGTCATAACCTGGACTCAGCTCCCTCAGAGATGGACAGCCAGGCTGTCACAGAGCTGCACATCCCCTCGCACTCTGGGGCTCAAAGATGCCGTGCTCCGAGGTACCAGAGAGCACAGGGACTGCCATGGCCAGTTGTCCCTGAGCCAGCAGTGCCCGGGCAGCCAGGAGGGCCAACCCTGTCCTGGGGACATCAGGGAGGGGATTGTCCCGCTCTGCTCTGCCCTGGGGCGGCCTCACCTCAATATTGGGGCAGTTTGGGGGGACACAATGGAAGGGAGAGACTGAGCCATTGGAGAGTGTCCAAAGGAGGGAACAAGGATGGGGAAGGGCCTTGATTTGAAGCCGTGAGAGGACACTGAGGGCACTTGGTGTGTTCAGCTGGAGAAGAGGAGACTGAGGGGAGACCTCAGTGCAGTTCCAACTGCCTGGGCAGGGGCAGAGGAGGGGCAGGACTGAGCTCTGCTCTGGGGGGACCAGGGACAGCACCCAGGGAAGGGCTGGAGCTGTGTCAGGGCAGGGTCAGGTTGGATCTCAGGACAAGGTTCTTCCCCCAGAGGGTGGTTGGCACTGACCAGGCTCCCCAGGGCAGTGGGCACAGCCCCAAGGCTGCCAGAGCTCCAGGAGGGTTTGGATGATCCTCTGGGGCACAGGGGGGGACTCTGGGGATGGGCCTGTGCAGGGCTGAGGGTTGGACTGGATGATCCTTGTGGGTCCCTTCCAGCTCAGCATATCCTGGGATTCTGTGATTCACTGCAAGTGAAAAATGGAAGCTCCCCCAAGTCAAGCTCTGCTTCCTTCAGACCTTAATTAGCCTCAGTTAAAAAACCATACAAATGTAGACATTTGAACAATTCATTTATCAGCCAGGCTTTACTGTTAGGGTAATGAGCTGCTCAAACAGGTAACAGCAGCTTCTATTATTCCCAAGACACACATGTTGTTCTAGTTCCCTAACAAGATGAGCATAACTTTTTATATTCTTGATCAAAACAGGCTTCAGAAGCACAATTAAAAGCCAGCATTTGCTGGTGCCCACAGTTCCAAGCTAAAATTAGGCTGCAGTGAACGTACCCACGGCAATAAACCCCCCTAATGCCTGGCTGTTCATACAAGGGGCAAACACAAAGGGGGTGTGAGTGTAGCCAAAGCTAATCCATTCAGCAAGTTGAAGAGCTATCTGCAGAAAGGTTTTTTGGAGTAGTCAATCAGTACAGCCAGCTACGATGCTTTCCTCTTCAAAGCACGCCGGCCTTTCATGTGGGCTGCCTTTGTGCATAAGGGAAGTATTTTTAGCAATGCATTGAGTGGTTTGACATTGAGAGAACTGAGGGACATTGTCAAACTGGGAGAACTTGGGTTGTTATTGCTTGTACTGAGGACTTTCTGGGCCTAGAGAACAGCTCTCCTCTGATAGCAGGCTGGAAGCATTCGCAGACTGCCATGGTTCACATTTCTGTGCTCTCACGTCATTGTCCAATCTTCCCAGTGGTTGCTAAAATATTCCTGTGTGGGCTTCCCTCTTATTGCAGACTAGGATTCAGGTAGACACAAGGTCAAGGATGTTGGAACGGATGTTAACAGATGTTAGGATATAATACACAAATAGAAGCAAATTTATTTGCAAATATAATCCAGTTCCCCAGGGAATACAGAGACAGGACAGCAGCTGCATCATTATGGGGCTGGCAGTCTCAGGAACATAAGATTTCATGAGTAAAGAGGGTTCCCACAGAAAGTCTCTTCCTTGGTCATCCCTGTTGCAGGAAAGAAATCTTTGAAGCCATAGCATCCAAATTGATCCAGTGTGGGCAAGAAGCTGCCTCATCCCAGCAGCCTTTGGATGCAGAAAGGTGTGTGTGGGTGGTGTCCTCCCTCACTGTCCCTGCCCAACACAACTTCCCTGTACCAGAGACACCTCCCCAGCGCCAGGAACCAACCTCAGCAGTGAAAAGAACCCCCATTCCCAGTGCCAAGAGCCAAGAGGCACCCAAGGCTCACGATGCTCACTTATATCATCCCAGACTTGAAAGGAGAGGGCAGGTAGATACAGACAGCACCGACAGTCAGGAAATTATATTTTCACCTTCACTACCAAAGTTTTTAGTCATCACATTAACATTCTGCAACTGCAATTGCTGAATTCTGTACTTGGTTAATTAGGAGCCAAGTGTTATCTATACCATATAAAACATTGCTTGCTGTTACAAGAAAACCTGCAGTCCTTAAACTAGTCAAAGCACAACAATCTTTATGTCTAAATGAAAAATAAGAGAACTAATCAATATGCACGGCCTTTCATCAACCAGAAGTCTTAAATTAAGACTGGTATTAATTGTATATAATTGAAATTATAATTCCTCAAGATAAATTATATCTCACTCATAAATCTTACAAATACTTTTTTCCTAACATTTAAAAATAAGTTATCATTCGTAAGCGTTTAGAGATTAATGCAGAGCTATGGATGTAATTTCTTTGCAAATGATGTCAATGTCACTGCTATTTATAAATCTCTAGACTCCATATTTTTTTAATCGAGTGTAACAGGTGATGAATCAAGGGTTTTTTTTATTGTTCCGTGTATTAAGCCCTAAGAATCAGAAACAGGTTCCATAATCTAATTTTCCCAGAGATTACGTAACAAAAGTGATAAACTTACAGTTAGTACAGGAATGGTTTTGACAGATATAGGTTTTTTTCCCCCAGAAGAAAGTAATTTGAATTTAGATTGAGACACATCACTACAGCTTTCCTTATCAACTGTTGGATTGGGTTTCTTGATCGCTCCGTGTGCACATTTGACTGAGGAAACCAAAATGTGGAAATTAAGTATGTAAGGAAGAGGGGAGCTTCTGCATTCCCTTGACCTTTATATTAGTTAAGCATTTTGAATTTTAATGTATGTATGATACACGCTTTAATTAACGTGCAAATCGGAACTCTGAGTTCCCCGGATTTATGAGCCAGGCATCACCCAAGCTTCGTTCTAACACCTTGCAGTCAGCTGCGTGGAGCAGCACTGGTGCTGGATGACACACTGCTACACACTGTGTGGAGCAAAAGCATATATAGGTTAAAGGTGGGAACTTCTGCCCAGTTGTCTTTGGTTTTAATTTCATTTTGAATATGAAGGCAATCAGAGGAAAATATTAGAGGGAGAAAAAGTTCTAGCTGGGTGTGTGAATTAATAGTGATGGAGCAGTAAGCGCCTCTTTCTGCTTGTGCCAAATGATTTTATAGTATAGTCTCTCTGTATTTTCCCCCAACCATACAGAGAATCACAGAATTGTTAAGGTTGGAAAAGACCTTTAAGATCATCACCAAGTCCAAATGTCAACCCAACATCGCCCCTGAGTTCACCACTAAGCCATGTCCTCAAGTGCCACATCCACGTGTTTCTTGAACACTTCCAGGGGTGGTGACTCCACCCCTGCCCTGGGCAGCCTGTTCCCATGCTCAGCCACGTTTTCCATGAGGAAATTTTGAAGGACACATACATGTAAAGAGTTTACACAATTCTTAGTGCCACATGTAAGTTTACTGAGATAATAGAGGGTCCACTGGCTTCCCTGTGGCCATGGAAGGGAAGGGGGGACTCCTGCTTTCAACAGCATTCCATAAAAAGCCATTCAGGAAAAAAATGAACAAAAAAATTAGAAAAACACCCCCTTCCCACTTGGGAAAACACTCCCTCAGCACAAACTCCTGGGAAGTACATGATGCTCAGAAACCTGCCTACATGCATTTTTTATATAAGTGGAACACAACGAGCATATCTTTCACAAATAAGCACTCTGGAGGATGTTAAAAAAAATAATAATTCCTCAGATTGGCTGTTTATTACCTTCCCTCACAGATCTTTTACAGTAAGCTGTGTATTTATAGTAGCTGAAATACATTCATCACAATTGCCATTACTCAGTCCAGCATTTCCAGCATGTTCTTACCTTTTGTACTGCAAAGCTGCACAATTCTCAGAGATGCTAAAAAATAACTCTGGTGGAATAGATCATTCCCACTGACTTTCTTTAGATCACTCACATGAATAAATGAGTTCTAGGAAAACAGTTTGGATGGAAAACTTCCAACAAATTGGTTTCTTGTTTGGGTCTCACCTGCCAAGGGGACATCCAAGATTATGCAAGATAGACCACCCTGTAACCCTGCTGCTCCCAAAGAAAGGGGAGCATGGCTTAGCCCCAGTTCAAAAGCCTCTGATGTGTCTGGAAAGCAGGGACACAACAGAAATGATTCCCTGGTTGGAAAATTGCTGGAAGTTTGCTTCGGTCTGAGAGAAACCCCAATGCTCTGGGGTCTGATGCTGGTCCTACTTTTCCTTTGTGCAATAGTGGTACCCATCATCATTCTGGCTCTTCCTGCTGATGGATGCAATGTAGTGCTGTGAATTTTATCTGGTTTTAGAACAGCTGATGCTCCTCTTTAAAAAGAGCCCTTTATCCTCTGAAGCTGAGAAACAGTTCTTGCAACAATTCATCGTGAATGACAAAATCCTTCACAATGCTGTTCTCATTCTGGCGTATCTATAATTCTTAGATGTTGTTTCCACTGGGAACAATGTTATCTGAGGAGAGCAGAGTGGCTGGGCTGCAGTGCTGTGCACACAGATGTGAGAGCTCAGCCTCCCAGCCCCTCTGCTCCCTGCAGGCAGCCCCATCCTGCCCATGAGATGGGCAAAGGGAAGGGACACAAGTCCAGAAGGCAGAACTTTAGGAATGAAGGGAACATATGGAAATGAGAGGCTATAAGTTAGTCTAGAGTTAAATAAATCATTGAAGCCCAGAAGGGTTGGGGTTGGAAGGGACCTTAAAGACCATTTCATTCCAACCCCTTGACATGGGCAGGGACACCTTCCACTACTATCCCAGGTTGCTCCAAGCCCCATCAAACCTGCCCTTGGACACTTCCAGGGATGGGGCAGCCACATCTTCTCTGGGTGACCTGTGCCAGGGCCTTCCCACAAGGAAGAATTTCTTCCTAATATCTAATCTAAATCTACCCTACTTCAGCTTAAGGCCATTCCCCCGTGTCCTGTCCCTCCATCCCCTGTCCCCAGTCCCTCTCCAGCTCTCCTGAATCCCTTTTAGGCCCTGGAAGGGGCCCTCAGGTCTCCCTGGAGCCTTCTCTAGGTGAACACCCCCAGCTCTTCCACCCTGGCTCCAGAGCATAGGGGCTCCAGCCTTGTGATCAACTTCGTGGCTCTAGAGAAAACTACCCATCTGCACTGCCCTTCACCTCTGAAAGCTGTTTGTTGCCCCTTGTGCATCCTGCAATTTTTGCTTCTTGGTTCCCAAAATAACAGGGGCTCAGCTCACACCCTCACTGCACCGTGCTCCCCCTCAGCAGTCCCATGCCTTCCTTTGCAGACAGGCTGTATGGGTTACACAGCCTCATGCCATTACTGAAGGCAGTGGCCATTAGCCTCACTTTTGTTTTGACTGGTAAACTCCAAAACATTTGCACAGCCAGAGGAAACGATGAAATAAGAGCGGAATGGCCACTGGAATATCATGAGCATGCTGAGAGCATCACTGACTGCCCACAGCTACCAGAGCCTGTCTGCAATGTCAGTACAGCGTCAGGCAGTTTGCAGAGGCTGATTTAGCACCAATTTATGCAATGCAGGGAGATAATGAAGCAAGGTCACCGTGGGTATAACTCTGCAAAGGCGCGGGATTACATCAGGAATGACTTGGGCTCAAGGCAAGTGGTGTTGGCACCCTCCGAGCCTGACTAACCATTGGAGCTGCAGCCAAAAAAGGTGAATGGGTGCAGCTGTGGGCTGCAGTTCCTGTGAAAGTGCTGTGGTAAGAGAACTGCTAATTAATTCAATACCAAAATACTTGCTTAGGTAGAAGGCTGCTTCTGTAATCCCTGCAGATTGAAGCAGCCCGACTGCAGCCTCGGCACCGCTCCGGGGTTTGCAGCCCTTTCCTGAAAGATTTTGAAGATGTTCATCTTGGCAAAGGAGTGAGAGAACTGCAAATCGGCTCACCCCTCAGCCAGATGGTGTGGAACCCCCGTTCAGGCCACAGAGCAGAGCTCCCACCCCTGTCCTCACAGGTAACTTCTCTTTAAGACTGTCCTGCTGCTCATTCCCTCTGTGCCTCAGTCATGGCCCCTCCAGATTCCAAAGGGAGCAGAAAGCATTCATCTCCCTTCACACATCTGGGGGTAAAGAGCACACAGGTCACTGCCACTGGGGGATAGTAAGCCCCTAGGAATGTAAAATAAATTTCAGGAGCACTGGCTTGCTCAAAGCCTTGGAGAAGCTGCATTTGTTCTATCTAACACATCTCAGTTGTCTGTGACATTTCACCCTTGACTCTCAAGGGCAATTCTTTCTTTTCCCTAAAGGCCTGTTCCGTTGGGCAGCTTGGTGCCTTCCCTGCCACCCTGGATAATCCTTCCTTCCCACCCATCCTGCCTTCCCTCCTCTGCCAGCAGAGCAGCTCCATCTACCTCCCTGCCATGGCTGCCATTTCTTTCTCTGCAGTTACCATAATCCAGTTTTTACCTGGAAGAGACTGAGAAGACATTGCAGCACCATCAGCCCTTCAAGACCTCAAACAAAGCAAAAACAAGGGATTGCCTCCCAAGTTAACTCTTCTTTCCCAGTGTTTCTGCAGAAGTGCAGGCAATGTTTTAAAAGGGTTGTTATTCCTTCCATTTCCAACAGGAAGGGAGGAAACTCTGGTGCAAGGATGGTGCACCGAGATCCCAGGAAAGGTCACCTGTGCTGGGCTCAGAGGTACCACAGAATCAGCTCAAAGTGCTGAAACCCAGGAAATTCTGAAGGCTTCTGTCAGTTTTCCACTTCACTCCCTATTAATGCTTCACTCAAAGACGAGCTTTTCAGAAGTTAATGCAAAACATCCAGCAAACACAACACTTTTGATACAAGTTTTTGATGAAGAAAATCCCTAAAATGGTCCGTTCAATCAACCTGTTTGGATATACATTTTATTCCTTATTGCTATTAAAACTACTCCTATAGAAGGCAGATAATTTAAGATTCAGCTCTATTATGATGAAGTAATTCCCTAGTTTAACATACAGCCTGGATGTGTTTCACTTGTACAAGGCAGGAGAACATTATATTTCTGATATGTCTGACTGAGATAGTGAGGTTGATGGACCTGACAGGCAATGAACACTTTCCAGTTTGAACATTTTAGCTAATTTGGGAATAAATAAATAAACAAACAAATAAATAAATAAAATCTTGAAAATATTCTACAACCATCTGCCTCAAGTTAGATAGAATGTCTTCTGGAATAAACCCATGCTCTCCCAAACCTTGTGAGCATCTTGTAACTTATCTAGTCTGACAATCCTCTACATAAATAGCAAATAAACACAATTATTGCCTTACAGGAACCATACAGCTAAGGGAGACAAAAACAAGGGGGGGTGGGGGAAGGGGCAATTGTGTTCCTTCCTTACTTATTCCTTGAAAGAAAACAAGCAGCATCTCTTTCAGTGTCTTTTTGCCCATCTGTTTTGAAATCCCCCACAAAAGCTGCTAATTGCCCTTGATAGCATGTGAGGTTATTTTTGGTTTCAGCTTACACAGGGAGATCAGTGACAGCTCTAACTCTCTTAGTCTGGATGCTGCATCTAACTGGGAGCAGCAAACCTCATGGCCATGGAGGTGATCTGCACAAACCTGGGAAGACAGTGGTGTTTACTGCCTGTATTTACTTTCTTACTTTATAACAAACTCTTCCTAAAGGAAATTGGAGATGACAAACTTCGTCCCCCAGAAAAACACACATACCTTCTGCATTCCGCAGTGCTGGTGCCTGTGGAGGCCGCCAGGACAAAGCCCAGGATTCAGGAGAAATTGGAGGGAGGTGAGGGGCAGTGAGCCTGGAGTCCCAGGAAAGGTTGGCCTGAGCCATTCCTCTTCAAATGAGACTCACGGCTTCCACCAGGAAATGGAGGGAGGAAAAACCGGAGCCTTCTTGCTCTTTGAATAGCTCGTGTTACTCTGTGTGATAACAACACCAGCTTCTCCATTTGCAACCTGACCTTTCCCAGTGCAGCCCTGACCTTGTTCTGCCAAGAGCTTCGGGAGGACCAAAATCCCAGTGGTGGGAGGAGGGTCGAGCAGAGAGCTCCTGTGCTGCTCAGCAACTCAACACTACTCCTAAGGTTCAATTTTTGCCCAAACTTATTTAGTAACATCCCAACATACAGCTTCAATTAGAGCTTCAATGTTTCTCCGTTCTTCTGCAGATAAATCATTAGATCTGTCCCCACCATTTACCATCCTATCTCTGCCTGTCCTAATGAGCAACATGTTGCATTTATCACCACTTCTGTCATCATTTATCATGGTGTGGTCCCTCAAAATCCTTGAACAAACCTCTGCTGTGCACTGAGGAGCTGCAGGATTTGACCCACTTAAATTTAATAAGAGACAGATTCTTTCTGAAGTCTCTCTCATGTTAGTAATTCACATGGGTTTCTTTTTTTAGATTTGGTATCATTGCCTGGCATTTAAGACTCAGATAATTGAGGAGATTTATATTTATATTGTCTTATTATTTACTCATGCCTGTTACTTAAAACCTAATAACAAACAATGACATTATTACTCAAGTACTCTGGATATCCGTAATCTAAATTAGGATCCAGTACAAATGACTGCTTATTCCAATTTGATGGATAAATAAATATTCATCATTAAAAGCAAGGAGGACACCAAGTAAACCCTTGCTCTCTTTATCCTCTCCCACATGTCCAGGACATACAGCTTGCCTTAAAGGTGAGAAAATGCAGACATCAGTACCAAGGTTAGAAAGTCAAATCCTACCAGTATAATTTTGGATGTGAAGATCTTGAGATACAAGCAAGACAAGGTTTGAGGGAAGAGATAACATCTTTATTGCGCAGAAGGATAGAGTGGTAAAAAGAAAGAAGCTTTCAGGCTCAAAATGCTTTTTCACCTTGCATGCTGTGAAGCTTGTCTGCTGTTCCAAGTATATCATTATGTCTCAGGAAGGATATTATCTCTCCCTGCAGACTTTATAGTGCTTAAAATGTCAACTCTTCTTAAAGATGTCTGCTTTGCACCTTCCATCTGTTCCCAGAGCTGAAGCTGCTGTCCATCTCTGCTCCTCACCCCTCCCACAGCAACGTGGGACAAGCTACACTTCAGTAGAGAAGAGTTTCCAAATAAATTATGGGGTTTAGATGAATATTAATCTCATTTCCATACCTAAAACTGTTGGCAGAGACCACAGAGCATGGCTATTATATGCTTGCCATGTGAAATTCTATTTATAGGACCCAGCTCTCAGAGGAGGCACAAGAAAAAGTTTCCACTTGTTTCAGTCCAATATGTGCACAGTAAAATCAGTTTAAAATCCTTAAGAAAAATCTTTTACTAGGAGAAAAAAAAAAAAATAGTTAAGAGATAAAGAGTTGGTGGGCGTAGTAAAATTAGTTCGAGTTCTTTCCAAAAAAGAAATAAGAAAAACTAAAGCAAACAGGAAATACCCTAAACTCGCGTTTTAGATGCTTAGGTAGCATTTATTTTTATTAGAACTGGAAAAATCAATCAGATTGTTGTGTTCATGCAATGTGAGTTAGGGCACAGGGTATTTCCCATTTGGAGAGGAAAGTAAGGCAGAGAGGGTTTAGCTGATTTGCCCAGTCACATCAGGGAATTAAACCCTGGCCCTTTCCCAAGGAGGTGCCCACACACACCAGTGTCCTTTGGACAGAGCAGCCCCGTGAAGGCCCAAGGCCAGAACAGCTCTCCCAGGTGAAGTCCCATGACTTTGTTACAGAGGGCAGACAGGAGGAATGGGAGGCCTTTCGGCCAACAAGGCATCTTTTACACTCAAACCAATCTGCAGCAACCTGCCAGGGCGAGGTGGCCTTACAGTGCACACAGGTACAGCTTACACCCCCAGGAAGGCAGGATTCACTGCTGAGGGGGTGCCCGGTGGCCTCAGCACCAGTGACAGTGAGGCCCAGGGACACCCTCTGTGTATTCTGGGCTGGTTTCTGTCCCAGCAGTTCCACCACCCACACGTAAGGGACAGGTCACAGCCAAACACAGCAACGCCTGCGCTCCCAGGAGAGATCACGGGGCAAGATAGCCAGGACACAGCACCTTTTCATGGAATCCCAGGATCTGCTGAGTTGGAAGGGACCCACAGGGATCATCCACTCCAACTCCTGGCCCTGCACAGGCCCATCCCCAAGAGTCCCCCCCTGTGCCCCAGAGGATCATCCAACCCCTCCTGGAGCTCTGGCAGCCTTGGGGCTGTGCCCACTGCCCTGGGGACCCTGGTCAGTGCCAACCACCCTCTGGGGGAAGAACCTTGTCCTGAGATCCAACCTGAGCCTGCCCTGACACAGCTCCAGCCATTCCCTGGGTGCTGTCCCTGGTCCCCCCAGAGCAGAGCTCAGTCCTGCCCCTCCTCTGCCCCTGCCCAGGCAGTTGGAACTGCACTGAGGTCTCCCCTCAGTCTCCTCTTCTCCAGCTGAACACACCAAGTGCCCTCAGTGCCCTCACACGGCTTCAAATCAAGGCCCTTCCCCATCTTGTTCCCTCCTTTGGGCACTCTCCAATGGCTCAATATCTTCCTTATGTTTTGGTGCCCAAAACTGCCCCAATATTGCAGGTGAGGCCACCCCAGGGCAGGGCAGAGCAGAGTGGGACAATCCCCTCCCTGCTGCTCCCTGGGGCAGCCCAGGCTTCACCAGCCCACTGGCCCCGTGCCCTCCCATGACAAACGCGAGCCACGCTCGCATCCTCGGGAGCGCCAGCAACATCCACCCACTCTTCTGGCTCTTTTCTCCAGCATGATGTCAGCCTGTTCTACACCACCAGAGCCAGCCTGTTCTCCCCTCAGAGCCCTGCACTCAGAGACTCAAAAATATCCCTGCCTTCTGTTCCTGCCAGCTTCCAGCAAGGGGGAGTTCTGCTGCGCTCCATTTTTAAGCCACACTGTGATGACTTCATGCAAGTCTATAGACTTATCTTGCCAAGAGCCCAGAACCCACCTGCATCCCCTGAACCATGGTAAACCTCAGCCTTAGAGTTTGGGGCATGAGATTCCTGGCAGTGAGGCTTTGAAATGATGCCTTTCAACTCTTCCCAGCGGGAAGGCTCCAAAAGCATGTCTGTCCCAGTGTTCGGTCTCCGATGCGTTGAGCACCACGCGAGGAGCTGGTGAGAGCTGAGTGGGGAAAGCTCACCCCTCCTGTGTGGGGAACAGCTCATCCCTCCTCCGTGGATGTGCATTTCTCCTCGCTGGCTCTGGAAAACGTGGGCACAGCAGAATGAATGGAAGTGCCTGGAGCTGTGCTACTCCCCAACGGGCACTAATCAAAAGCAGTTATGAACCATCCCGTTTATTGGTGTAGAGCCCTTACAATTTTGCACTGTTAAGGCTAGTTTTAAACACTTATTCTGCTTGCTAGTTGAGCAGAGGCTGCCAGCAGGGCTGGGTCACTGCAACTAGTTCAGTCATTGCTTTTACCAACTGCACTTAAAAGAAAATCTTAATTTTTCCATGGCTGACACTCCTCACCCCTCTCCCCACACCATTTGTTTCCCCTGTTATGTGGTTCCTACATTTATGGTGGTCCTCTCTGGCAAATTGATAATGATCAGGCAAACAGTCCCAGGGAGCATTTTTTCTGCCCCTGCAATTCTTTCACAGACCAAGGAAAGTCAAGATAAAGAGTGCCCAGAGATCCAAACTATTCCCAGCTCTTTCTGCTTTTCTTCTTTTTAAAGCAGAAATACTACATTGATTTCATCCCTGTCATGAGTTTCTTGATGTCAGCAGTAAAATCAGGAGTGATTTTACCCTGTGGTTCCCCAGAATACCCCCAGAGAAATATTCTTATTGATATGTGCAGG
Organism: Oxyruncus cristatus; assembly: GCA_013399855.1. Taxonomy (NCBI): domain Eukaryota; kingdom Metazoa; phylum Chordata; class Aves; order Passeriformes; family Cotingidae; genus Oxyruncus; species Oxyruncus cristatus. The sequence continues at coordinate 233,059 of VXAY01005699.1, forward strand.
TCACAGACACACTAAACCTAGCTCAAATAAAGTCAGGCCATCAAAACTAATTTCCCCCGTACTCAAAGTAAAACACTGAGCCATCTTGAATTATTAAGACTATTTTAATGCCACCTTTTCTTCCAATAAATACATATTAACACTTTCAGACACTTTTCCCCTCTTGTTCCAAGTCAACTAGCTGTTTGTTGTTTCCAAGATTGCTCTTCAGTACAAGAACGCAGGACAGTAGCAATTTCCCCAGGAAGCTCATAAAAATCCTCTTTCAGAGGATTTCCAGAACACTATCCCAAGAAATAAAAAGCAAATTAGAGAACTTCCCACATTTCTGGGAGTCTTTACATGTACTGTAGGTCTTGAGATGATTAAATGCCACTAAGTAAGCAGGGAGGCTTCTACCAAAAAAAAAAAACCTCCAAGCTTTCTTTGAGATAAAAAAATTATCTTTCATCTCAGCATAAATCTTTCACATAAAAAGTGAGGGTTATCAAAAACATCAGTATTTCTGTGAAAATGGTGTTTATGAGATGACAGGGAAGCATCTGCACAGGGGCTATCCAACACCTTCCCTCAGAGCCTGTCCTGCTGCTCTGACCATCCCAGCCCCAGCTTCCTTTGGGAATGTCAGCCCTCCAAGCCATTGTGGGGAGCTCCTGGCCCTTTGCCACCCAGTCCGGGATATTCTTGGCAACAGTGATAAAGGCACTTGTTCCAAATAAGGAGAAATCTCGAAACTGGTTTTTCTTGGCACTCTTGGAGCCAAGCAAATCCGCCAAAGCTCCTGGAGCCGGACACGGGAGGGGGGGAAAACACCCACAACAAACCCAAATGAAGCAAGAGTGAACTTCTGACTGTCTGTCTCTCCAGTACCAGCCAAATCTCATTAAAGAGCAACGAGGACGAAATGCATTGACAGTAAGTGCAACAGACTTGATGAATAGACCTTAAATCGTTTATGCTGACCCAAAGTTGCAGTTTCACATTCCATACAAGCTTTCCAAACGAGAACAGTGCCAGAAAACACGGAAGAAGGATCTTACGTGTACCTTTTTTAAAAAAAAACCACAAAACAAAATAACAAACAAAACCCCCAAGCACCCAAACCCCAGCTGCCCGGTTTTTCCTCACAGCCCATGTATTTTGCAGGACAGGGTAAAAAAAAAAAAAAAAAAAAGAAGGGCTTTCCTAGCTGGGATAAAAATGCTTGGGCTTGGTCGTGACACAGAGCTACATGTTCCTTCAGATCCCAGCATGGCCAAAGATTTAGCATTTGGAGAAACAACGTGGTGCCAGCAGAGCAGCTGGTGGAGGCAACAGAGCTGCACACACCTTGTCTGACACCGTGGAGCAACCAGCCCACAACCTTCAGAGTTCCTGCACACCTGCCAGAGAGGCACCCCTGTGTGGACTGAATTATTTGAACTATAAAATAAAAACTCCAAGCTCCAGTCCCACTTCTACTCCAAACATCTATTATTTAGTCTGACTGCCCCCGCTCTATTTCCTCAACTTTGATCAACTAATGACCAAGAAAAGCAATTACCAGCCTAAGAAAAATATATTCGTGGTGTCTTTGAACTGCTGTGGCAAGTGTAAATGCATTACTGCTGTGAGAACAGAGGAAATAGTTCTTCAGTGGCTATGATGAGAAACGAGGGCAAAACAAGTAGGAGGAGGTAGGGGAGAGACTATTATTTTATTAACTAATTAGATCAGTGTGGAAAGAAAAGGAGCCTGCAATCTCTGTATTATTGATTCTGAAGAGGAAGCTACAATATACATCAGAGATAATGAAACACTGGGATTTGCTTTCAAAAATGGCTTGTCCTGCCTGGACAGGGGAACAGAGTGACCTACAAAATAATGTAGTCTTGGGAGGGGGGGGATAAATGGATAAATACATCACTGACAGCTGTTTGGGAAAACAGTGTGTGCAGGGAACAACTGGTCTTGTACTCCGTTCTTCAAAGTCTTCCAGTGCCAGCACAGGAAAGAGAAGAAGAAATGCTCTGCCCTTTCTCTATTTCTTGCAACCACCTGATGAACCAGCTATTATTGTACTCCTGCTTTCCATGGACACCTCCACTTCCACTGCTCTCGACTGTCAGCTACAGCACCACCAAAAAAACCCAGAAAAAACCCAAGCAGGTCTGCAGGCCCAACGGGCCCAAAACTGACTGAAGTACTTCAACCCCAGCTGTGGGTTGGGTCAGACACTGTCACAGCAACACCCACCACTCTGTTGCCCAGAGTGAAGATGATGCTTATGGACACCAACTGAAAACTCCAATAACCCCTCCAAAAAAATTTACATGACAAACACGTGGGAACAAATATTTAACACTAACCTCTGCATTTCAACAAAAAAACACTGCAAGAAAGACTGAAACATAATGCCTTATTAAAATAAAGTAAAATAAAATATATAAACAAAGAATGGAATTTGGAAAAATATAAATCGTCCGTTATTAGTGATTTCCCAGGTTGCTCATTGAAAAACACACTCTGAAGCCCAGAGGTGCACAGAGCAGCTGCCTTCCAAACCTGCAACACTGCAGTTTAAAGCCATGGTGTAATTTAGAATAATATTTCTGAGGTTCTGGCCTGGCAGCTCAGAGGCACTGCCAGCTCCCAGCACTGGCGCAGGCTCCCAGGCACTCAGAGGAATGACTGATGGATTTTTGGATGTTTCTCTTTTTGACCTGTGCCCCTTTAGAAAGAAGTGATGAAACAGAAACCTCCTGGCAGTGGGGTAAAAGCAGGAGAACCTACGGGAGGGAGCTGCAGGAGAGGGGAGGCTGCAGGTGGGAGTCACAACAGCAAGAGATGGAGATTGTTGGAGGGTTAATGGTGCCAAAGTTACCAAAGAGACTGAACTCCAGGGATTTCCAGGAGTGGGAAGGCTGTGAAGTGAAGCTGATGAGGGCTTTCCGAATCCTGAAAAAACACCACATGTGAAAACCAACTGCACGACATTCCACGGGCTGTACTACCCAAGTGAGGAGCAGATCACCCATGGCAGGGATGTGAACACTCACTGTCTCCTCCTCTGGACGCTCAGAAATCCAAACCACTTAAACACACAGAGAAAACTTCCCAGACTTCAACCACCAACAACCAAATTCCTCCTACAGCACCTTCCCACAGAAGTTGGGAGAGCCTCCTAATGCTGCCTGTGAGCTTTGAGTGTCCTCCCAGACTGGAGTCCTGGCCTCCACCCTCTTCAGATCACTTGATTTACTGGTGGAAACATATGCTTTTGAACAAAAGTATAGGTACCTACATGGAGTAATCACATTTTTCAATGGCCTTCATCATTACATGTGTCAGCATCTTCCAGATGTGGTTCAGGCAACATCACAAGCACGTCATTTGTGTCTTTGTTCCTCTCCCCAGAGGAAAATTAAGTTATGATTAAAGCTGTGCCTTTGCTTCACTCAGCCCATCCACTTCAGTGGAGCTCTGTGCCAACAGCTGTGGGAACCTGTGGAAAACTCTTTCTTGAGAATATTAAGAGTTTTTTCTGAGGAACTCATTATTTTCAAGGTCACTGATGTTGGGGGTTTTGTTGTTTGGTTGGGTTTAGTGCTACCTGAGTTAGCAGGAGATGCCTGGTGGTATCCAGCACAGCCCCCCACAGCTGTATGTTTTTGGCACCTGAGAACACACTGGGCCTCTCACCCTCCAGCCCTGGGACCATCTCCTGTGCCCAGTCTGGGAAACCCTCAGTGAAGGAACCAACACTCAGCAGGATTTATTCCAGCCTTGGTAACAACAGCTACACAACCACAAATACTCTGAAGAGGGTGAAGTAGAGGGTTTGTCATAACTCTTACAGTGGATGCAAGGACACGAAGAGGTTGTGACCATGACGTGCATCACGAGTGCTTGGCACCCAGTTATCTGCTTGGACAGAGCCCAGCACAGGCTCCAGCTCCCCCAGATCCCAAGTAGTTACTGGGATTACTCACATCAGTAGCTGTTGGTTTCGTACAGGCAGTGCAGACTCCTGCCCATGTAAATCATAGTTCAGAGCAGTGTTGTCCAGTTCACAGGAAAGTACAGGAGAGGCTGCCTGCTCCGGAAAAGTTGACAAATACCTGCATCTCCCAGGTCTGCAAAGGTAAGGAAGTGCTATGCTGACTTTGAGAATCCCTCAACTTTGTGACTGAGCTCCACACCTGTGCCCTCTCAGCTCCAGGGATGATCAAGTACAGGGCTATGATTTGCCCTCCTCGATGCCACAACACCTTCATGGCCATTCATGGCGGGTTGAGCATTGCAAGACATGATACAATATTGCCTCTCTGCCCCAAATCTATGTTAGACAAACACCTCCAACGTGGAGTTCTCTTATGGCCTGTCACTGGTGATCACACTGCTGGCCAGCACAGTCCTTCCCCTACTCGCAGGAGCAATTCTACACTATATTGTAGCATTACTCCAGATTTACACTTTTACATTAGTGTAAAGCACCAGTCCTAAGCCACACACTTGCCTGGGTGCTTAACTTACATTTAAGACTCCAAGAGTTTCGCCCACACAAACTCTTGCAAAGCTTTAAGTTCTTTGATACCTTGAATCGTGTAAAGAGAACTTCTAATTTAGTGAGCAAATAAGTGTTTTGGCAAAAGGGTTTTACAGGAGTAGCAACCAACCAAGGGGAAGCATTACACAAGGTACCCAGCAAACACCAACTCCATGCAACTTAGTGAAAAACAACCCATTGGTTTCAAGTTGTCCACAAGAGATTAAGGAAAGAGGGAAGCATAGAGAGATGGAGAGAAAAGAAAGATGTAGAGAAAGAGGTTAGAGTAATGTTGGTATCAATATCTGCAGCTCTGTCTGAAATAGTCCTGCTTACTGTGAATGCCATTTCTCCAAGGTGCAAGTAGAAGATTGCAGCATTTACTGTAAGAGGCCTCTGCAGCAGCTAAAATGAACAGGGATTGGCACTTACAGAACTGCTGTGAAGAACACCCAGAAGAGAAGGAAATGCTAATTTTACATTTTGCTGGCTGGAGCTCCGGTGTGGTACAAGCTGCTCCATCTCAGCACAGGATTCTTGAGGAATTTCTGGTGCCAGCACAGGAAGGGGTGTCCTCATGTACCCACAATCAGTTTGGGAGCTGGGCTGTACCACCCCAACACAGGGAGGTCAGAGGGCATCTCCTCCCCGTCCAGGGCCGCGTGAGCTGCATCTATTCGATATTCCAGGCACAGTTGGCTGTGGGAAATGGCCTGGCAGTCCCCCAGCCACACCAAGGGCCTCTCTCTCCATTGGTCAGGCCGTTTGTTTTCTCAGCACCAACAACCCCCAAACGTTTCCCCGCGGTGTGTTACTTCAAAAGGTCACTTGGTCTTTGTCAGTCCTGCAACACTGGCTTACATGGGTTACTCCAACTCCAGCAATGGCAATGCTCCACCTCAAGTGTCCTCCAGTGAGGATTATCAGGGGTTTTTCCCACATACTGAAAGTATTCCACGTATATTTTTCTCCCGGCTATCAGTGCTGGGGAGGATCTGTCGCCTTCTATGGTGCATCTGGTGGCAACAAGTAATTCTGTCATTAGAGTGAGCCAAAAACCCTCTCTGGAGAGTAGCCCAGTGGAGTCTGTGCTGCTCTAAGGCACCTCATTTACAGAGAGAAAGGCATCTCCCCCCTCCCATTCTCTCCAGGCATTTATGTCTCCATTTTGGATGTATTTTCCTTAAATTAACTGGTTAATTACTCTTTCATAACTACTTTCTAGAAATGGTGGCACAGAGGAGAGTTTAGTACTCTGCAGATTGAACTATTATTTCTAAATAAAATTCAGTTTGAGACCTTCTCCCGCCAAAAAGGAAAGCATTCCTCACTTGTTCCACTGGGAACACTTTGTTAAACTCCGACTCCTTCAGATGGCCCTTCCCACAACGTTTCTCTTCAGGAACTCAGCGCTTCGCTGTGAGATTTGGTTTAATGCTTTACTTACAGACCCTTCCCAGTGAACCAAACCTCACAAACCCTGCACAGAACTAATTTCCGTTCCCTTCTCGCACGTTCTCTGTTGACTCACCTGACCCTGGATCACCTGGAAGCACAAGGTATCTCACCTGAGGCCAATTCTTTACCCCCGGAGAGAGCCCAGGGTCACTGTCCCATCGTGCTGATCTCAGCCTGTGAGACCAGACGCTCTTTTTGCTGCAGCAGCTCCCCAGCCCAGCACCACCAGTTCAGCCCTTCCATCCCACCATTGCACCATCCCCTGCTCCAAGCAATTAAAAATCCTGCTGTGAATTTATGCAGTTAACACAATTCTTGGCTACCACACAGAAGACTCCCCGATGTACAAAGGCTCTCCTCCCACCCCTCCCATCACAGCATGAAGGGCACCACACTGGCATCCTCTTCCTCTCCAACGCCAGCTAAAAAAAGAAAATGCACGGCAGATGTTGGAATTTTTAACCCAACCATGACGGGAGCCTCAGCTCATGGGAAGCCAATGCCACTGTGTTCCCTGAAAAAGCCCCCTGGACCAAACAAGCCTCTGCACTGGGGTGCAAGTGGAAAATTCCAACCTTCCCACAGTGCCAGCAGGGATGTGAGGATGGGGCAGGCTGAGGAGAAGGAGTGACACCGAGTTGGCTCCTCCAGCTGCACATGCCAGGGGACATCAGGCAGGACTCTTGACGGGGGAAGCTCATTGAAAGGGCTCCAAAGCCCTGGAACAGTCCCACACGCTGACTGCTCTTTGGAGAGAACGTGCAAGAGAAGGAATTGTGCCTTAGAAGACAAAAGGCTCGAGTTTTGTGACTTCAGTTTCACATCATTGAAACTGGATATAATTAAATCCTGCTGTTCAAGAGATGTTCAATTCAAAAATGAACATCTCTGGGATGCAGAGAACACTGAAAGTGTGAACATACTTTTTCTTTAGCCTCAAAATCTATTTTTACTCCAGAATCCTAATGCTCCACAGCTGGAAATTTCTCTTCCTGCTGGTGTGGCTGGGATCAACGGGAAGATGAAGAAAATAAAGGCAAGTGAGTGGGAATAACAGCTGCCCAGGTGTGAGGCAGGTCTGCAGAGGGACAGACTGTGTGCAGGGAGCTGCCTCCTGGAGCAGCCCCTCCTGAGGGAACAGGAGGAGCAGGGGACAGCTCAGCTCTTCCCTCACTCTCTGCCCTGACAGAGGCCCCGTGACCAGGACTTTGCAGGGCAGGCCCTGATGCCCTGTTGAGAGAGCATTATTGTAGCATGGCCCTTATTCCAGCTCAAACCTGCAGGGTGATCCAAACCATGACACGTGGCTGAAATCTGCTTCTGTGCTGAGTCCCCAGAGCAAACAGCTGAGAGAAAGACAGAGAAATGAGGGTGAGTGCAGGTCTGTTTGGGGCACCCTGGAGGTAAAGTGAGAATCTGGGCCCATTGCAGGTACCAGCTCGCTCTCCTGTGACAGGGGAGCCCTGCTCTGGTCCTGCAGCGGGAGGAGAAGGAGCAAGGCCCAAGCTGAGCAATCCAATGCCTTTTCCCCATGTCAGGCTCACAGAGGAATGCTAGCATGGACTGCATTCCATGCAGTGCTCCACATACACGGATTTTTTACATACAAATACATCGTAAAATACCTCCTCCCTGGTGCAGAAAGGGAACAATTTAAAGTATTAGGTGAAAACATCACTCTGACCCCATCCTCTGCTGTTTCAACTCTATGTGATGCACATTCCAGTCAGAAGAAAACCTGCTGTTCCTTTCTGTAATAGGCCCATTCCAATTTCCAGCAAACAGGCAGAACAACATTTCTTCTTGCTTCCAATGGCTCATTTGACCCTGCTCAGTCTCTGGGACCACTGGATCTCCCAAGGAACACAACAGCAGAGTGCAGAGAGGGCGGATTTCACAGAGGCAGGACTCAGTAACCTGCAAAGCCAAGCAGAACACACATTGTTCAGGCAGGTCACAGCAAGGCTATTTCCATCTTGGGGAACACACCAACAATCTGAGTTTTACACATCTAGAATCAGATGCCCCAAGTCTGCTGTAATTCTTTATTAGCTTTGCAGCTGTTGTCTTCCTGATGAGTTTATCAGCTTGCACAGCTCTTGGGTAGCTGTTCTTAATTCACCTCAGCCAGGCAAGGGGTGGGGTGGCCACAAAGAAGCAAAGGGAATAAACAAAAGCTACACAACTCACTTGTTAGAAATGGAGAAGGAAAAATATATATATAAAAAAAAAAAGCTGTTCAAGAGGGAATTCAGGAAGGTTATTGCTGTTTTAAGAAATTTTAAGTGGCCATAAAGGTACAGCCCAGGCCTGAACTCTTTCCACTGAGACCTCTTTTGCACATGGATACACACAGTCATTCTCTGTCCAGGTTACTCACCCAAATAAAATGGGAGCAGCATTCATGGAGATGGGGACTGGGTCTTCTAGAACCTAGACCAGTTGAAGACGATCAAAATTCCAGTCCAAAGCCATTGCAACCCGATGGAAGCACATCCTTGCTGGTCAGTGGGGCGGTGCTGGTGTGTCTGCTCGAGTTCAAGCATGAGCACTGCCCCACAAGATAAGGCAAAAGCCACCGTGCAGCTGCTACTGAACCTGACAGGACGAACACTGTGAGCTGGGAAGAGCTAAAAAAACATTCCTCTGGTTATCTGGGAAGCAGAAAATGTGAAATTACCTGCTATAATCCTTTCTTTTGCTTTGACCAGTTGCTCCAAGTGACTCTTCCCAACCTTCTGAACAGCTCCTGGGCACAGTGCTGATGGAGACACCGTTTTTCCTTACATAGCATTTTCCTCATAATAGTATGCAAAGCCTTTCCTAAAACTTTCTTCATCAATTACCTGTCTAGAAAATGAAGAGTTGGTGTTACAAACTGCCAGATTCTTAATATGATTGACTGTGGCTGGTTTTAGTCAGCAAAAGGTCTCCAAGTAACAAATGACTTGTCCATTTGTTCGATGACAAGAAGGGCTGTCGAGGCCTGAATATCATTTATGCTCAATCAAATCCTAATGCTGATGGAAAACTCTGGCTTTTGGTGACTCTTGATGAGCCCCACTGGGGCTTAGAGAAATGTATCCCCACTTAACATGTTCATGGATAATGGATCTGAGAGGCTACAGCTCATGGCTCCTTCGGGCCAGGCCTGGAGCTGTAAGATATGAATTAACTGAGATGACAAATTGCATAAACATGTGTTTCTCAGTTGCCACTTCCCTGCTAAATGCTTATGAAACTGTTAACTATGGAAAACAAAAGATGGATGGAAGAAGTTCTCTTTTCCAAAATTATTTTTGTAGGAAAAAAACCCCTAAAGAAAAGCTTGATGTGTGCAAGCTCACAGGTATCCCTTATTTTACAGCTGAAGCACAGCAGAAACTTTTCCCTGCTAATGGGACTTTATGATCTCAGATACAGGAAGATTTGCACTTTATTATCAATAAGAAAGTCCAAATTCAAGAAGTTACTTGAAGTGGTAGAGACAGGCCTGGGGATATAGTGAACATTTCTTCCCACCATACAGGTGGTGTTTACAAGATTTTTAGGTGCAGTTCAAACAAATCTTTTACAATATAATAAAATCATTATGGCAGAAGAAGCCATAAGATTTGATTTCTCCCTTTTTTTTTTTTTTGTGTGTGTGTGTGTACACACTGGTTGAAATAAGATTGACCGTAGAAAAGGGCAGATTATTATTATTATTATTTTGCCGAGAAAGTTTGGGTCAGATGATACTTGAGGTCCCCTCCAACCTGGGATTGTAGGATTAATAAACTGCAGTGTAGCTGACATCAGTACATTGTGGCTGTGCTCTTCCTTTAAAACATTTTGCAGAATAATTAGAGCTAGAACAAAGGGAGCTCAGAAAATTGCAACACTTGAGGTTTTTTGGTTTTTTTGAGAGGGAAAAAAAAAAGAGCTGCAAGGAAGTTCTGATATTCCTTCTAAATTCTAACAAATACTTTGATTATACTACACTTTGCCAGATTTGGCTTCCAACTTTGGATTTCATCCAGTTTCTTGAAGAACGAGAGGAAATCCAGCACAAAACTTTGGTTGTGCTCTTCCCTAAAGGGCAAAATACAACTGGCATTTCCCTCTCTGTCATTCAGCAACACAACTGAAGGCATTTTCCTGAAGCAGAGAAGCAACTGCCCTTCCTGTCTGTTTAAAACTGCCCCAGGGGCACACCCCCAGGCTTTACAATAAGGAGCAGTAAAGATTATTTCATTATTTCCATTTGCATATTCCTGTAAGAATTACAGAGCAGTGAATCTGCAGTTATAGATCTATATAACAGAATGAGGAACAGAGGAAGACTCAGCACCTATAAAGAAAACTATTAAAAATGGCAATGTGAGCTTGTACTCCAAAGTGTAACATTCTGTGAAGGCCTCAGTCTTGCAAATATTTAGCATATGAGTAGTTCCTACTAAAGCAAGACTCATCCATCTTTTTCACTGGTGGAGTTTTCTTTTATTTATATATATTTTAAGGCAACATATTATGAAAGTTGGAAGGAGGAGAATAATCCCAGGAAGTGGGTTGACCATCAGTGTCCACGTATGGCCCCAATACAGCATCTCAACCCCAGGGAAGGCACTGGCTGGGCCAAACCACAACTTTGTGTCAGCAAGAGAAAGCCCTCAAAGCTTTTTTTTCCCAATACTCCCACGTGAACATCTTCCCTCTCTAGTGCAATACCCAGCAGAGGTGACTACACCTAAAAACAAGGGCTAGGAAAAGGTTCCAGCATTCAGCACAAGGTACGTGCTGCCTTCCAACCCTTCCTTTGTTGGTTGGCAAATGATGATGCACAGAACTGCATAAGGAAACAAAACATCAAGAGATAAAAATTAACTTAATTTACACAACCAATAAAAAAGTTTAAAGCAATGATAGAAAAATAATATAAAGGCTAGATACATTAAATGACAGTTCACCAGTATTAAGCTTTGGTAGGAACAGGTAAAGAGCATAGCACCAATCAAATCCCACGTCAGCACAGGCCTCAGTACGCATGAGCTGTGATGAAAATGTAAATTTTGGCGAGAAAAGTGGTGTATGTTCCCTGGCGCCACAGTTTCATCTCCACATCCAGCAGGAAGTCTTTGGGCTCCTTGACCTGTCGCTGCAGGTACACGATGCCCGTGTAGGAGTTGAGCCTGCGGGTGCTGAAGTAGCTCTCCTCGTTGCCCTTGGTGATGGTGAGGATGATGTTGTCGCCAGCGTAGGCAGGGGAGGGGCCGATCCGGAAAATGTGAGCCGGGACCACGATGTTGGTCTGGAAGTTGAGCTGGTAGTAGGTGATTCTCACCGGGGTGTTCTGGCAGTCCAGGTAGTTAAAGCAGCTGATGCGTTCACACCTCCTGAGGAATGAGACAGGAAGAGCCTTCAGTGTGCAAGGGACAGCAGGGAAAATGCATCCACTTCAGAGTGGTGCAAAATATCAGATAAACCAGAGTCCCAAACTTCAAAGTGGGATTACGAGGGGACAGGACCCAGGGAAGGGCTGGAGCTGTGTCAGGGCAGGCTCCGGTTGGATCTCAGCAAAAGGTTCTTCCCCCAGAGGGTGGTTGGCACTGACCAGGCTCCCCCGGGCAGTGGGCACAGCCCCAAGGCTGCCAGAGCTCCAGGAGGGTTGGGATGATTCTCTGGGGCACAGGGGGGGACTCTTGGGGATGGGCCTGTGCAGGGCTGAGGGTTGGACTGGATGATCCTTGTGGGTCCTTTCCAACTCAGCATATTCTGGGATTCTGTGGTGAGGCCCTGACACAGGTTGCCCAGAGAAGCTGTGGCTGACCCTGGATCCCTGGAAGTGTCCAAGGCCGGGTTGGAGCAACCTGGGCTATTGGAAGGTGTCCCTGCCCATGGCAGGGGGCGGAACAAGACGGTCTTTAAGGTGCCTTCCAGTCCAAACCATTCTATTGTTCAGACTTGATGACCCTTGTGAGTCCCTTCCAACTCGGCATATCCTGTTATTATCCTTGTTCTGCTTTTCCAGTGCCCATAAAGCATTTGTAAATTTTATAATTGTACTGTAGTGTCAGGAAAAGATCATGGATGTGGGGAGCTGCACCGGGAAACTCAACAACAAAGAAAGAGCCAGTCATGCTGCAAAGCATGAGCTTGGAAGAGGAGTCAGTGGTTCCTCACTGACAGCACAGGGCTGGGACAATGCTCCAAGAAAGTAAGACCAAAAACCCTCGAAAAAGTAGCTAAAACATGGGACTGGGAATGAAGCTCCTCAAATGGCAAACCAGCTCAGTTCTGTAAGGCAGGAAAAATATTTTTAAAGTCATAACCAACTAAATATGGGTTCCCAAAGCACTGGCAGCCACTGAGGCAGGAAAAGGGGAGGGGGATTTTGGGGCTCCCACACCCCAGCTGCTGAAGAGCTGAGGGAGTGCCCTTCCCAGCACCCTGTGGCCTGGCAAGCTCAGTATCCTGCTCCCCTCCAATGTTTCAGCAGTCCCTGAGGAACTGCAATCTGAAGATTAACCAGGGAGCCCCAAACCCACTGTAAAAGTGGAGCTCTGAGCAGCCTGGCAGCTACTGCTGTGATAGAAGCAGCATAGAAGATCTTACTTTTTTAAAACTTAATTATAACCAGAGCCCTTTCAGAGCTGCAGCAAGGAGAGCTCCAGGCTCTGGTTCCTGCTGTTCCAGCAGCAGCTGGGGAGCAAACAGGGGCTCCAGAGCTTGGAAGACGGAAGGACAAAAAGACAAAAACTTTACATGGGGAATTTTATGTGCTCCAGGTACCAAAGCAGTTTCTCAGAGCTCTTGAGCACCTACACCCACCCACAAACGAAGCACTACAGGACTGGCCTGGCTGCTGGTGTTGTTCCAAAGGCCACACTCACATGTCAGACACTTTTCTGTAGTTGGAAGGGCACTCGAAGGACAGGCAGCGGAAGCTGCCCTGGATGTTGTAGCAGGTCTCTGCAGTTGAGCAGTTATGGGTTCCTATTGCACACTCATCAATATCTAAGAAGAAACACAAGAAAAAGACATTCTAAGTTCAAAAGTGAGAATTAATCACAGTTGATGGGCTGTGACTTGCTTATGAGACTGTGTGCATGGGGAGTCTGGGGGTTTGGCTCTACAAGCTGAGGGCTCTTGTCCTCACCCCCCAGTCACTGTGTGTTATTCCTACAGTACCTGTGCCCCAGACCAGGGCTCTGGGAACCCCCCAGGACACACCTGGAGTGGGAAATGCACACCCAGGTGAGGTGTGTCAGGTCCATCTCTGTGCACTCACTGGCATTTGGAGTGACAGAGTAAACCATGATGGTTCCAATTCTGCTAAAATTGTTCTATGTCTAAAATGTCTTCTATGGGAAAAAACCTCCTTCCATGACATTGCCAGTTAATAAGAGATGACAGACCCACCTGGCAGCGTGTGCAGTAAACAAGGGAGCCCACTCTTTCCTACAAGCAGCTTGTGACCCTTTCCATGGTATCTGACAGTGTCTCTGCTTGGCAGAGAGAGTCCACCCAGCAGTGGCCAGGCTGGCCTTCTGCTGTAGGGGAACTGGGTTTCTTTTGCTGTACTTTAGAACCACTGGCACACTCCTGTACCCCAGCTGTGCTCATCCACACACAACTGACCAACACAGGGTTTTACTTTCCGTGGAGAATAAACATGACAAGGGAAAAAAAGTTCTCAAACCCAGAGATTCCACTTCCCACTGCAAGAAAGACCAAGCATGAACATCTAGAGAGATTTGCTTGTGTAGCCATGTTCTTCCTGCTCCTGAGGTGCCAGAGATGTGCTGTAACTAATATCAAAACCAGGCTGAAGGCAAACAGAACTGAGTGAGTAGGTAGCAGTTGTCTAAGGCAGTGGAACCCTGAATGGCCCAGACCAGCCCACAGCTGTATGAGCTTCTCACAGCTGTTCTGATGGCTTAGGGCTTTCAGTTTCCTGACAGTGATGGGCCAATTTTTACAGCTCCACAGGTTCAGTGGGACTCCCTGAACCAGCCCAGTTTCATGCTTAGAGCTCTCCTGGTTCCCGTGAGGGGTTTCCAAGCCAGGGAGGTGCTCCTGTGCTGTTCGGCGGGTGAGGGCAGTGCAGTGTGTCAGCTCCAGGGCTGGGGAAGCAGCCAACTGCTTTCCAACAGCAGGGCCACGGACTTGTGCATGGTGTGGGCACTGTGGGCAAGGCCTGGAGCACGAGGGACAGTCCTTGAGGAAAGGAGGCCATGTCTGTATATCCCTCACTCGCTGCAGAACCTGTGAGAGCACGACGGCTCCTTCTCAAGGATGAGGCTGCACAGTGTCCTCGAGGAAACAACACTCCCATCACCCAGCTGAGAGGGGGTTCCCCTCCCCAGAGCAAACACACTCTGGTGGGGATGGATACCCTCCGTCTGACTCCAAAGTAACCATTCACAGCCTAGTGCACAAAAGCTATCCCTCAGGAACAAACAGAACCTGTCAGGATAGAACCAACCCATGCTAAAGCCAACAGGACCTTCTCACTGACTTCTTGAGAATGGATAAACTCGGGCGGTGTCAGAAGAATGTATCTGTGCGTGAAGGTTGCTCTGGATTAAAGCAGAGCAACCAAATGAAACCTGGATTTAAAGCAAGCAAATCCAAATCAAAGTTTTCACTGCACAATCCAGGAGATGGGAGCTCCACCCGGGCGCTGTGAAACATGGGAACTCAGGAACAACACGTCAGAACAAGACACACAGTTTTGAACATTAAAGATATATACATAAATATCTCCCTAAATACCTAAATAGCACATATCCACAAGCCCAAGCCATGGGCCTTAAAATGCTGAAAACCAGATGCCGTATCGAGGATCCAGCCTGAGCAGCACACACTGGCAAAGATCATCTCCCAGTCACATTGTGTACTCCCAAAAGTCTAGACAACGCACGGAGGCTTTAAAATGAAATAAACGCTAACAGACAAGGCATGTGGACTGTGCAGGGCCCTGCAGCTCTGCCAATTGTCACAGAAGAGACAGACTCCTTGAGGGAAACTATAGCCTCCCACTCTTTCCATTCCCCTGGGATGAGAACTGATCTCATACACTGAACTGGTTGGTTTAAAAGTCTTGCAAGGAAAAGTATACAATAGGAAGTAGGAGAGCATCAAAGTAAAGTAAATCCCTTGCTGATTCTGAGCAGTGCCCCCAAGGTGAAAAGAAAATTTCTTCCATATTGCAATCGTTGTCATGAAAGCACTCCCTCCCTGCCCCACTTTGGCTGCACTGCAAAATACCACAGGCAGTTCCTCCAAAAAAGATCCATATGTCGGGACGCTGTTCCATGAGATACAGCTCGTCTGTTTAAAACTAAAGGTACACAGAACGTGCCACCAGTAACTCCAAAGAACTGGTCAGACGATGAGTAACTGGAGCCAGACCTTTAGCTGGTGGAAACCAGGATTATCTTCTTGAGCTTAGCACAGCCAACATCAATTCAGTGTTTCTCTGACCATGTTTTCAGAAAGAGCTCAGTATCTAAGCTCAGTATCTAAGCCTGCCCTAACTTGTAATACAGAGTTGCAGACCTCAAAACCAGGGAATGTGTCTGGGGGGCTCCTTTCAGAGCCCGACTGAACTCCAGCTCCAGCGCTGCTGAGTTTTGCACGTAGAACAACTTTGCCCTCCAAGGAGGGTGCACGGACCAGGTGCCAGAGATACTTGGAAATGCCCTTCCAAGGGTTTCTGTTTGGGCAAGTCTGTGCACTGGGAAGCCTCTCCACACAGGCGAGGGTCATGCAGGGAGGGTTCCACACCACACAGACAACACAAGTGCAGTCCCTGGGTCTGGGTGGATGTCCCTGTCCTCTGCCTCCAGCACCTGGAGCACACTGGGTGTCTGTGGGAGAGCTGTGCTGGCTCAGGAACACAGTGACTCACACCATTAACTCTGGAATACATTCTCAGCCCAAATCTCACTGCTGGCAGAGGTGGCAACTCACATGCCAGCACTCAAAGTTAGTAGGAAAATACAAACAAAGCATGTGGAGAGTTACAGCTGCAGTTTTCTAAAGGTGAATTTTTACAAAAGAATTTAAATGCACATGGATATAACTGCATTTATACTGAAAAACACAGTCTAAGAAATATTTTAAACTTTTTTTTCAAAGGATTTTAATTGTCATTTAATCTGCTTCCCTGCTCCAAAGTCAGGATTAAGGACACTCATGCTGCTCATGATTTACACAGTGCAAATTCATTGCCATTACCACCAAGAATTCAAGCCTAGGAGATACATAACCAAAAGTTGCGTGAAGGGTTCCTGAAAAACTAAGGGCAGGAAATGCCTGGTAGTTAATGTAACCACTGCAGGAATGCGTGCAGAGTGTGCAAAGGTAATCAGATCTTCCATCATCATTACACAGGCAGGGCATCCTTTGGAAATGGGGGTTCAGCTCAAAACCAGACAGCTGTGCACCAGATGAAAACCACCACACTCCCAGCAGGCATTTCTATGGTTCTGGAGAAAAGGGGGGTGTGAGGGGAGGATATTTGTCATTGCACCAACATTTCCTTAATGCCAACATGATTAAGCTTAGTTGACAGACTGCTGGATGGCCAAGTTCCCATTACAGCTCCAACATTTAATCTCCCAGTTTGCTGGGGCAGAAAACTGCAACTCATAACAAAGCCACAGATTCCTACATCTGGCACCTCTAAAAGCCCAGATCATTTAGTGCTGTGCCAAGGTGCTCACACGAGTAATCCAGTGCCTCAGTTGGAAGGATGACGTGGGCTCCCTTGGGAATTCATTTAAGCAATTCCCTCACATTGACAGCCCAGCTGCCCCAGCACTTTCTTGTAGCACAGGAGAGAGCTGCCTTTGCAGATACCAATATTTGGCAACTTTGTCAAATACTGACTTTTTAACAGTGACTAAAACATGGAGACTTGACTGAACAACCATAATGGCTCCTTCCAAGGATTAAAGCTTCATGATATATGATCCTTGCAGCCCCCTCCTCACCTCGACAGGTCCTTCCATTGGCTGCCATGGTGTATCCCTGCTCAGGACAAGCACACTGGTAGCTGCCAGGAACGTTCACGCAGCGGAAGGTGCAGAGGATGCCTGCACTCTGTGTGCACTCATCAATGTCTGGGGAGAAAACACAGGTACCAATGTGGGAAACCAAGCAAAACAGAAATCTGGGAAGGGCAGCTGTAGAACACACGGAAATCCTCATCTGACACGTCCATAATATATTGCTAAACATAAATGCAACCATGGAAATGTCATGCTGCTGGAGGACTGCTGATGGTGCTTTCTGAAATGTTGGACACAAGACTGCTCCCAGAAATACTGGCTGCAAGTACTGTGGACTCCTGGAAAAGAAAACTGAGTCTAGGGCACATTCAAGTTTGAAAGACTCTCTCTGGTACCTCTGTAATTCATAGGTTCATAGAATCCCAGAATGGTTTGGGGTGGAAGGGACTTCAAAGCTCATCCAGTGCCACCCCCTGCCATGGGCAGGGACACCTTCCAGTATCCCAGGTTGCTCCAAGCCCTGTCCAGCAGGGCCTTGGACACTTTCAGGGATGGGGTTCTCCGCGCAACCTGTGCCAGTGCCCACTGCAAAGAATCCTTCCAGGATTTCTTGGGGGGCTTCCTTGTGCCAGGAAGAGTGTGGGCTTCTTCACCATTTCTCAAATGGAGACTCTCCAGTGTGTCAGTGTCAGTAACTTCAATTAAACAGGTAAACCCCCTCCTTCCTCCAGTGTGATCACTCTGCTCCTCATTCACCCACCACGAGCAGCATTAAGAGCAAACCTTCACTCAACCATGGCTGAGTGGAGGCTTTCATTGATGCAATACATATCTGTCCACCTAATATTTTCAATCATAAGCTACAATAACCTCCCTGTTCTATGGTCACCCAGGTGTGTTCCATCCATTGCACTGTCCAACAGCTGGAGTTCCCTTTAGCAGCTTCAGGGGCAGCTGGAACACAAGGCACCCTCAGGCAGCGCCCGCAGCATTAGGTGCTGCAGCATTAGATGCTGCAGAGAGTCAGCCAGCACACACTGCTCCAGGGAATAAACATATCTACCTTGAGCTGATGGAGCAGCAGCCTTACCTTTACAGGAATGTCCATCTTCTGCCAGCTGGAAACCTTGCCTGCAGTAGCACTGGTAGGAGCCATAAACGTTGGCACACTCCTGGCTGCAGGGACTGTTATCACATTCATTCACATCTGTAGCCAAAAACAAACCCACACACATGGCCACAGGGGCTCACAACAGTGTCTCTCTCATCTTCTCCTGCCCCTAAAAACAGCCCCCTTCTGGTCAGAGTGAATAAGGATGGACCAATTTGTCCCAGTTTGTCTCTGCTCCAAGAAGCCTGAGGATGTCTGTTGCTCCTGAATTTCATTTCTATATATGCCAATATATAAACCCCCCACACATGCAGATATCATGGCTTACAGTCGATTAAAAACACGTAATCGTTGCCTTACAAAAATCACAGAGAACTCAAAAAATTTCCATTCAATTCAAAATCACTTTTTGTAAGTTTGATCACTACCAAGTTTCATCATTACTGAAATTTGAACAAAGAGTCTCCTGTTCTATCTTTTTTCTGTTCTCCTTTTCTCTCATCTGAAAGGAAAGCAAAAGTATGTGAGGGGAAGGAAGAAGGGAGAAACTTGTCAACGCTCATCTGACAGTTTTGACTGTTGAGTGTTTGACTGAATGTCTGCCAGTCTGAGCACACATAAGGTTTACTGCACTTATATTTCACCTCAACTCCTTCTCCAAAGTCCCTGAATTCCCTCTGCAGTTTCTTCTTTGTCGAAAAAAGATGTCTGGTACCTTCACAATGTTTCCCATCGTAGGACAAGCGGAACCCAGAGGAGCAAGTGCAGTGGTAGGAGCCAGGGGTGTTCTCACACGTGTGCTGGCACAGGCGCCCGGGGTAGTTCCAGCACTCATTTATATCTGCCAGCACAACAAGCAAATACACAATCAGCTGAGGAACACAAGCATCACTGTACAATCAACTGAGCAACACGAGCATCGAACAAGATGCAGTAGGATATTTTTAAAAGTGTCAGAGATTGATTTGCAGCGTGTGAAGTGCTGCAAGCTCAGGTGTGATGCTGACTCTGGGCTCTAACTGGGGTACAGTGGGGATAAAATACAAAGGGCTGTCTCGTGGCTCTTAGGAAGAAAGTTGGTGAAATCTTCAGACAGACAAATTTCTACAGCAGCTGAAGCACAGCCCACAGGGAATACTTTGCAGATGACTTTAACTGATGACGAGCAGCTAAACCAAACCAAGGACACCTGGTCAGAAATCCCGGCACGGAGGGACAGAGCTCTAAGCTGCACATCAACTTTGGAGGTGATTCCATCCTCTCCTGAGGCACTGCATTGCAGAACTCATGCCTGCACACTGCAACGGTGCTAAACAGTGCCTGGAGGGCCAAGGCTCTATCAATCAGTGCTTCCACCTCCCCCGTGCCTCACATACCGATGCAGCTCCTGCTGAAGGCGTCGTACTGAAAGCCCATCTTGCAGTCACAGCGATAAGCCCCGGGGAGGTTGTGGCAGATCTGCCCCTCCCCACAGCGGTGCACACCAGTCTGACACTCATCCACATCTGCAGAGCCAGACAGAGCAATTTGCTTAAAGGTAGTTTGCTTAAAATCAATGGTTATGGAGAGAGAGGGGAAAAAATAATTTAATAACAGGAATAGAAACTGTTGTGGTTGTCCCTTGGACAGAAGAGCTATCATCAGCTTTTCCTACCCTGCTCTTCTCAGAGCCATTCTATGTGTCTGTAAGTCAAACCTCTGAAAAGCAGACCATTATGTTCGCAGTGAAAACGGTCCTGGACCTGCAAGGAGCTCCCCCAGTATATTCTGCATTTCAATGTAAACATTTTTTGATGCTGATCAGACCCTGACATTTAAACACCCCTTGTGATGTTCTGCCTCTCCGTGACTCACATGAAGCCATTTAAAGCAAAAGAAGAACCAGCCAGAAACTCTGCTCATCCCTTCAATTAAAGCAATTGCTATTTTCATCTCCAGTTGCCCTTTCAGTCTTGCTCCTGCTGTCTAACTTTTGCTCTTTCCCGATGTTGATCTTTTTTTCCTTCTCTCAATCAACTCCCATTTAGATATTCCTCATGGCCTCTCATCCAAAATCCAATACCAACAAATTAGTTGCTTCTCCACTCACATGCATCACTTCCAATCTCATTTAAACATCCTCAGATGAAGATGAGAGTTTTCAATACACACTGATTTACAAGACTTGCAACATGACTAAATAGCTCATCAGTCTCTAACAAATCCCTCTTGCCATCTGTGACAAGAAGCATCAAAAAGTCTGATTAACCCTCAGAATTGTTTGTTTCTTCACATATTCAGAGTTCTGCCATTTCCTAAACCATCAGATCCTGCTTTCTTTCCATTATTCACATATTCTACTACTTTTACAACCCAAATCCCCGTTCATGTAATGATAATCAAAATGGAAGTCTAAGGCTGGAGGTTCTCCACACTGCCCTATTTGAAGTCCTAAATTTGAGCACTAAATCATTTCAAAGGGTTCCTGGGCAGTTCTCCATCCAACAGCAGCTTGGAGAGTGCTCTGGGAAGCAGACTCTTGCTGAGGGAATGATGGTGAAGTGAGAGCAGAAACCTGGATTTGGAAAAGTGGAGATCATATCAACCCTGATGAGGGGCACTGACAAATACTTGGTTCAATATTTCAGCAGTTTCCCACCTACACAGTCTCTGCTGGCCCCAGGGTCAGGAGTGGCAGGGAATGCCAATCCAAGGAATATCTGACAGGCCCCGAGATTTCTGCTGAAACACTGACTCCTCATTTTCTTGTAAGATCAGAAGTAGCACCAAAGCAAGGAAGTCTCTAATGCAGATACAAATTTGTAAAGCAGCAGCTTTATTTGTAATGAATTCATGTGTGCAACCACTTCATTAGTTTGTCCAGAATTACATATTCCATTGCACTCACACTTTAATTAGTTCTAGGGCATTACCCCATCAGAACTGTGCCATATTTCACAATACTTACAGCAGTTTTCAGTTAAATCTAAGAGGTAGTTTTTAACAACTCATTTACCAAATCAGAAAATCTGAACATTTTAAAGACAGATGAATCCTCTAAACAGAGGAGATGACCCTACAAGTGTCTTTCGGCTGGAGAAACATGTGCAGATGATGTTTTTACTACTGTGAATAAATCTGAATCAGGAATCTAATTAGCTGTTGTAATGCCTCAAAGAAACTAGTCTTTATCACAGAGAGGGGAAATTAGGACCATATGCTTTTCCTTTTTCTTCTCTGTGCTCTCTACCTACTTAAAAAAAGCCATTCCAAATAAATACCAAAAGCTATAGACCAGCAAGAGGGACAGAGTGCACACAGCAAAGACAGAGAAACCACCAATTAACATGAAAAATGTTTTGCCAAAATCAAGCTAGAGAAGCTTCCTTATACCTGCTCCTTAACAACCTTGTCAACCATTTAAGGCAGAGACAGAGGGCCATCAGTAACCACACTGCATTGAGTTATCTCCCCTTGCTTTAGAGACAGAGAGGCTGGCTGAATAATGGCAATTTCCTCCCCTGACACATACGGGCACATAGTCACTCCTTTTTAGGAACAACTGGGGAGAAAAGCTGGATTCTTTCTCTACCATCAATTTGAAACGTAGGAACGTGATCTGCCCCAGTCATTATAGCATCACAGAATTGTTAAGGATGGAAAAGACCTCTAAGATCACCAAGTCCAGCTGTCAACCCAGCACCACCCCCATGGTCACCACTAAACCATGTCCCCAAGTGCCACATCCACGTGTTTTTTGAACACTTCCAGGGATGGTGATTCCACCCCTGCCCTGGGCGGTCTGCAGGGCAGGGCAAAGGGCTGTTCCACTGCAGCCAGGACTTCTGTGCTGCTCAGGGATGACAAGGCAGTGAAAAAAATGGAGCCATTGGCACGGTGGTCTCCTAAAAACAATGTCAGGGTCACCACTCCAGGAGGTGCAATGTATCTGGCCCAGCAGGCTGAAAAAGGACTGATGGAAAGCAGCTGAAGAATTGTCTTCACAGCTACTGAGAGGGACAGGACCTTTGGACCTACTGAGATACTTCAGCCTCCTCTGTAACAGGAAGCAAATGAGACTGCACTACCCCCGAATTCACAAAACACAACCCCAGAGCTGTATTAGGAAGGTTTCTCAATTTCCTCCGTTACACACATGAACTGTCCCTGTCTTCCCTGTCTTCTGCCACTTCCAAACCTTCCCCACCTTCTCACTGGCTGAGCATGGTCTGGATAGTCCCGGGGGCAAAACCATGAGGAGACACAGAGCGCAATGAAGGGCAAAAAGGTGAATACAGAAGTTTCTGGGGAAATAGGGTCTGGCTGTACCACTGTTTTTCACTGCAGTCACAACCAAATTCATGGCTGCCAACAGGGCTCCTACCCACCCGCACCAACACAAAGCATATTTTGTTTATTTGTCATGCTTCCTTTTATTCAAAGGAAAGGTAGGTAGAGATTATTGGGATATCATCACTAACCCAACTGCTTTCTCATTTCTTTTTTGTTTCCTCCTCTGTCATTTTTTTTTTTTTTGGATTTCCTACCTTGTGTAACTCAAAACACAGGGAACCAGCGAACACACAGCCAGCCTTGCCTTGGGCACCAGGGACTGATTTTTCCCTTCCTTCGTGCCTCGTGTGCTCATGTACAGAACAAATGCTAATAACAGCTAAAATCTGCTATTCTGAGTCAGTAACTCCCCAAATACATTGGAACAAACACAAATCAGGATCAAGCTGCATGCCAGCCTACATGAATATTTCACACATTCATTCTTCTCAGAATCCTTTTCGCAAAGTAGGAATTTTTAGGATAAAACATAAAAGTAGGATGTTTAGGATGAAACATCCCCACAAGTGGATGTAATGGGGAACACCATTCACAGCCCTACAAAGAACATCCACTTGGTGCTACTCCTGTGAGAACACAGACCCAGTGTTTGCTGCAGATCACATCACTTACAGTGAGATGCTGCAAAGGACAGCAAGGGATCCTGGTTTTGACTGAGAGCACGAGTCTAAAAAGTGACTAAATCCCATTCACTCCAGAATGGAAGCCAGTGAATCCCACCTGCAGTCAGAACCGCTGTTGCTGAGCATGCCAGGAGGAATCCATGGAGCAATCAGACATCAGCGCAAACAAGTCCCTGAGCTGCTGGGACAGCAAATTCCCGTTCCTCGAACACATTCGGGAATCTGGAGGTAACTCAAACCCTCTCTTTAGAACCGAAATGCACTTTTTCCTCTGAGAGGACCGTGAGCAGCCCGTGAGCCCCCCTTACCGATGCAGCGGGTGCCCTCCTCGTTGGAGTGGTATCCTCTGCTGCAGGTCAGCATGTTCCTCTGGCAGGTGTAAGACCCAACGGTGTTGATGCAGTTGAATCCTGGTTTACAGGGCTCAGGGAGGGACGTGCATTCGTTAATATCTAGCGAAGAAAATTCATTAGAAAATTAATGAATTAGAATAGATGCTATTTAACCTTTCTAGCCTGTGTTCTTCCAACTGCCACTTCTTCTCCTTCATTTCAGTTTCTTGGGCTCCAAAGATAAGGCTGACAAAGGTCTGCTGTGGGAAGACTTTCAAATGCAGCAACTTTAACAGCACAGCAATGTTTACATTAAATTCACAGCAGGGTTGGAGGAAAACCACACATACAAGGGGTCAGTGTATCCCCCTCGGACAGGCTGAAAGGCCCAGGAGTTACAAACTGGTCACACCTACCAACACAGTTTCCCTCAGGGTCTTGCAGGAACCCATCCATGCAGCGCTGCTTTGACTCACAGTAGAAGGACCCTTCCGTGTTCTGACAAACAAAGTTGACTTTGCAGCTGTGAGTTCCTCTCTCACACTCATCAATATCTGTTAATCAGACCAGAACAGCGAACCGGGATTAGCTGAGCTC
This sequence comes from Oxyruncus cristatus, assembly GCA_013399855.1. Classification (NCBI taxonomy): domain Eukaryota; kingdom Metazoa; phylum Chordata; class Aves; order Passeriformes; family Cotingidae; genus Oxyruncus; species Oxyruncus cristatus. The sequence goes on from VXAY01005699.1 coordinate 257,040, forward strand.
TAACTTTCAGCAATCTTCATGACTGGCTAACTTCCAGGAAGGAAATCAGGAGGCACTATTGAAACCAGACACATGTTGCCAGTGGGAAATCTGAGGTTTAGGTGTGTTTGCTCTTGGACATCCACTTCAGCACAGGCCTCAGGATTTGTCAGGTCCTGCAGCAAATTTGACTCAGGTCCCTACTGCCTCGTTTGCAGCATCTCTTGTAACCCACAACTACCAAAATACCTGCAGTTTTAAAGTCCTAAAGATCCACATTAAAACTAGGAATAAGGTGCTCATAATAAACTATGTACCACTGTCTTTCCTAAGCAACATGGGCTCTTATTCCTTATACCCCTCAGGAATTCAGGGATGTAAAAACCTGCCTCCTCTGATACTAATAGGTAACCTTTTTTGAAGGGCTGGGATTTCACTGTGTACGCACAGACACGCAGTCATGGAGGTATATATATATTTTTATATATATATATTTATAAATATATATACTTCTGTACACACAAAACCCACTTACCCAGCTCTGAAAACTATGCTGAAAAAATCTAAATGAGGCAGTAATATTGGTAACAAATTTTGCTTCTTTTCTTACTTTGCTGCCAGAGCTCACCACAACCTTCTCACTTTTTATTAAGTATATTAAATTATTTCTCAAATTATGTTCGCCAACTCACTGTTCGCTTTCTAGAGACATTGAAAACACTTCCTGCAAGTTTCAAATAAATAAAATAAAATTCAGTAGTTATCTGTAGGCAATTTTGCATAGAATAGTTCTGAAATTTTAGCCTTTCCTCTAAGTCATTAATTCACAGGCTACTTTAAAACAATTTGTAAATCTTATAATCCCCTATAATCTAACTTTAAGGCTAGAAAGTAAATTAAGTTAGTAATAAATGTTAGAAATGCTTTAGAATGAGACAACTGAACAAGACACAAACAGCCTCTTCAAGCAAACCAGGCTTTACTTATGAGAGGAAGATTGCTGATAATTTCTGGTTTATGACCTCATGTTCCTTGTCAAAGGCTAAGCTCTTCCCCTGGGCATCTCTTACTCCAGTTGTCAGGGAACTGGGTGGATTTAGGAGTAGATAGCACTGATCGTGCCCGGAAGGCAGGGCAGGGTGCCCTGCACACTCCTGAGCTGCCCAGCAGCTGCTGTGAGGGCTGATGTTCCCTGCCCTGTTAGACACCTCCAGAGGCCAAGGAGGGGGAGATGAAGAATAACTTCTTAACCCCACGACCATTCCAAGTGTAAATAAGTGCAGACAGCCCTGCTGAACACAGGAGGGCCAGGGCTGTCAGCCCACGAGCCCTCCAGGCTGTGATCCAACAGCAAACAGCACCAGCCCCTCCAGAGAACAGCAGAGCCAGGCAGAATTCCTCCATCAGGGAATTCTCTCTCTAACACCTTAAAACCAAGGCAAATCCTAGTTCACAAGTTTTCACCCATCTCCTAAATAATTTATAGTTATCACTGGAAACTCTTTAAAATAAATGAATGTACAGAAGGGGCCTACAAAGGCCAACACTTCCACAATGCCTTTCTTAGCTACAGCCCTCACATCCCAGAGCAGCAACGACAAAATCCTTTGCAATCCTTTTCCTTCCCTTCCTGTAACAGCTGAAAAATGCTGGGCTTACCAACACAGTCCCCATCCTTGAGCTCATAGCCTGGCTGGCAGCTCAGCTCCTGGAGGCACCTGAAGGACCCCATGGTGTTGACACAGTGCTCTCTGCGCTGGCAGGTGTGTCTCTCTGTCACACACTCATTAATGTCTGCAAGGAAGAGTTAAACGAATCAGTGCCACGCTCTTATCAAGTGATCCCCCTCTTCCTGCTCTTTTGGAAGGAGTCAAAAGCTCCAGTGAAACCGTTTCTTCCAACAGATAGTCAGTGTAGGCTTTGTTACAGCGATCTGGTGAGTGACTCAAGATCTTGAGAGTTACTGAAGACACACAAATGCCATGGAGATTTCCTTCTCCTCCCCTCCTCCCAAATGGATGGTGCAGGCACAGAGGACAGGGATGGAGAGAACTGATTGAATGCAGGGTGGGCAGAGGATTGATGATCAGCCACTGGGTTACTGGATTTACTGGATGGGAACCCCCTGGACAACTGAATGAGAAAGTGATTGATGCTTCTTGCTCCCCACCAGCTTCTCACAGCCCAGCCTATTTACCAGTCCTGCTGGTCCAGGCCAGGCAGGAGCTGCTGGGGTGGAAGTGCCGCGAGAGATGGGTTCTGAAGCTGCCTGCCCTGCTGAGGGGGAGGAATCCAAACACCCATTTCCTAAGGAACGCGTCATTAGAGCTGGATAGCAAGAACACGGGGAGAGAGGAACCCTGGGGGCTCAATCAACTTGCAAATTCCTATTTCAATCTTTAAAGAGATCTGATTTCAGCAGGTGGAGTCGGGGGAAAGTTCTTTTTTTAAAAAAATCACTTAAACACAAGGTTGCAGAGCGTAGGACAATTAGGAAAGGAATATGAAACACCTTTGATAGGCTGGGCTGAAATCATCTCAAATTCAGGTTTTGCTGATGTTAATAATGAAAACTGGAACAGCGTGATGAGCAAATACCTGGAAGTAACAAAAAGGGGCAGAGACTGGGAAGAAAAACTTTCTTGCCAATCTCCACAAAATCTCCCCTGTTCCCAGCTCTATGTAAGCTCAGGGGTATTTCCAGAGCTAACAAAAGCCAAATGTGACCAGAGCCGTTACCAGTCATCTGGCTGCTCTGTGCATGAAGCTGTTTTCAAACTACACAATAAAGCAAGTATTGTTTAAATCATATTTTCATTTTGGCTGTAGAACCTCATTCTCAGATAAGTACATCAGATATATGACTTCTTCCACGGAGCATGGAAACAGGAGAAGCCATTTTTAAAAGCTCTTTGTCTTAAAAACCATCTCAGCTTTTTTTCTACCGAACAGATGGAGAGGAGCACCAAGAAATTTCAATTCCTGATGGACTAACTGGTGACATGCACTGAGTTCTGCAAGGCCAGGACACGAAATTGGTGGCATTTCACTTCCCATTCGTGTTTTCTTTTTGTCTGTTATTGCTGTTCTTTCCATGCTGTGGACCTGCTTCCCAAAGCCAGCTGGGGAATTCCCAGCATGGTCCCCACCATCACCTGGATCTTTCTGCCTGTCCCACAGAGGGACCCCAAAGTTTCTCTGGGGTTCTGTCCTCCCAGTGCCATTTGCATACATTAGGATGAAGAGTAGGGAGCAGTATTCTCATGGGTGATCCTGGGGGGGAAAAACCCCATTCAAAGCACACAAACCAAAAATCCCTCAAGCTGGGAGAAGAATTTCAGGTGCTGTGGCAGAACTCTCCCATCTCACTAGAATTGATTCTTAAATAAATCTGAGATTTATTGATTAGTTGTTGAGAAAAACAGCTATGGACAGCCCACCTAATAGCACCCAACACAGGGCAAGCCTCTCTACTGGCTACACCTCAGATATGAGATTATCTTTTGTTGCAAACCAGAGAAAGACCTCTCACATAAACAAACTTTGCACACCACACTGCATCTTGTGAACTCCAGTCAGTCCAGCACCGTGTCAAAACAGCCACCAGGAGGACAGTGTGCTTGTCTGAAACACAGCCAAAAAGGGGGCAAGTATTCCACCTGACCAGCAGGTGTAAACAGGGAAAAAGAAGATTTTTTCACAGAGAAAAAAAAAAAAAAAATTAATACATTTCCATGTTTTGTCTCTATTTTTTGATTCAATTTTCAAATTTCTGAGTACGTGAGAAAACGCGTAGAACTGGCTGGAACACATTTGAGGAAATTAAAATGATGGAAACTGGTGGATTCCATATAGAACTTTTGTTTTCAATGGAAGGTTTGGGCACTTGTGATACACTGACAAAGACTGAGAACTGGGTTGAGGTGCAAGGCTTAAACTTGAGCCTTGGGCATGCAAAGCTCTGCCCAGTGACAGGGCATGAAACCATCTCTGAGATCAGACCAGCTGCCAGCTCACCAAAGTTCCTTTCCAGCTAATTAAGCAAACATGCCTCTTTTTTTGTTAATTTTTTTAATTAAATTCTTAAATGTTCCAGAAAATCCAGAGTGCCTGTGACCTGTGTCTCCTCAGTCCTGGAAGCCAACCCAAAAAGTCAGTAAGATGCTTGACAGAGCACTAGGAATGACAGGAGTTCTGTTTTCAGTTTGGAACACATTTAATTCCAACACTGGACCAGCTGCAGTCTTCATCCAACCCAATTAAGACTGTGAGGTAGGTAAGATGATATTTATTAAAAAAAAAACAGGAATAAGAGGAAAAATAATTCAGTACTATATTAAAAACAAGTCACAAGGTTAATTTGGAAAAAATCTCCACAGTCATGTGTGTGGCAGCAACTTTATTAATTCCTCACTTTATGTCAGCAAAACCCAGGATGAAATGTAATCATGTAATACCTCCTTTTTTTCCCAGGAATTGTTGATGCAAACAGCACCATACACACGATCCCTGACCCATCTGTTGCTGGCATAAGGAATATCAACATTTACTTCGTGCTGTTTGTTGCAATACGTACTTTGACATTAACAATGAATTTTTATGCCCGTTTTATAAAAATGTGAAATGGAGGCTTTTCTTGTCCTGCATCCTTTTTTTTTTTTTTTGCCTCTTCGAATTGCTTCAGATCTATTTGTTTTATGTTTATGTGGTTATTTTGCAACGCCCATCCTGTGTTCAGGGATAACGCTGCTCCCTCTGTCAGGAGGGGAAACTGAGATGGGAGCAGCAAAGAAAGGAGTAAAACAGTCGCTGTGTAAGTGGGTGGTGGTAATGACTCTGCCTGAAAGTCACCAGGAAAAGCAATTCCCACTACCAACAGGCAGCCTGGCTCTTATCTCTGGAGAACATGGAGTTTTCCAGGCTGCAGACTTTTTAACATCTGCTCTCAAAGTGACACAAAGGTGGGGTGTGGGAGCTATTTAAACAGCTGGTGACTCCTCGTCGTGCATGACTGGCTTTCAGGAATCCCGGATATCTGGAATTCCACAGTTTTACCGAAGGAAATTCAACAGATAAAAGGTTAGCTGCCGGTTTGTTGCTGTGCAAAGATTGTTCCTCCCCCTTTCCTCCCTAAAATATGCAAAGAAGTAACATCATTAACCCGACAAGATTTTGCAACCACATAAGCAAAGGTTTTCTCCTGGTGTTTGACAGCTCAAGGTGTGGCACAAAGGCAGTTAGGCTGGAAAAGGACACCTCAGGAGACTGAGACAGTGAACAACACACAAACCACAGTGTGCTTGCGGCTTTCCCCTTGGACTAGAAAAGTAGGAAAAAATGTTCATTCAATACTGCAAATGTTCTCCTGGCACCATCCTCAAAGCAGAGCTGGATACCAGCAGGGAGCACACAGGGTGGATCTATCCAAAAAGAAGGAAGAGAAGTTTCCAAGTTTTCTGGATTATTTAAAAGGATACCTGTAAAAACTCACTTGCATTAGAGTAACACTGAGTATTTAGTGAGGGAGAAAAGGGTCTTTCACCTTCACAAATGAGAGCTGTGTCTTTCATTAGCAGTGTCTGAGGTTTATCTCAGTCATAATAAACCTCTGTCATAATGCCATGGGGGAGAGGAAGAAAGTGAATAAAGGGAAGCACTTGGCAATGCCACAGCAGCTCCTGCCAAAGCTGCAGACACATGCACTGCTTTAGTTTCAAAAGGTAGTGGAAAAGGACAGATCTATCCCTCCTGCAAAGTCCTGGGAAAACATCAGGGAATTAAGTGGCAAGGCTCCGAAGAAGAACACGAGGAGGGGCAGTTCCTGCAGCTGCTCACCTGGTGGACGCAGCAGAACACACTCCAGCTCCACCCTCCAGCTCACAGCCTGATTCTGCCTCTGAAAGGCCTCCTGCCTTCCAGTCCTGTGCTCTCAGCCACTTCATTTAAACTAAACATTTCATTCGTTTTCCACACTTACCAGTATCTCTGATTTCAAAATAAATATTATTAATAATAAAAGAATTAAAAATGCAATTTTGAGTAGTTAAGGAAAACCCAGCAGGTGGTAAATCACATTTCTTCTCTGGACCCTGACACTGCAGAAAATTTTCCAGCTCATGCCCACAGGCCACATGGTGCTCATTAATAAGATGAGGTCATAGAGTTTTAAAGACAGAACAAAACCAAAGCTGTGATGGTCAGAAAAACAATGTTCTAAACATCAGGAGCAGGACAGGGTTGGAAGAAGGCACATGCATTCACACATGATTATAGTCACGGGCATGCTGCTTTCATAAACAGCTTGAGGTCTCCAGGTGCTCTGTTCTTCCAGGCAGCACTGCTGCAGCTCATGTGCCTCCTAAACCAGCCTCTAGAAAAGTGCCCAAAAGAGAAACTATTTCATAAGCTCAGGCCTTGGCTGTTGGGAAAAAATTAAATCCTCGTAAATACACTTGTAAAGATCGTCTGGTTTCTCAGATGGACTCAAACAGCGGGGATGATACAGCAGAATCACAATGCATCTTTGACTTTCACACAGAGAAATCTGTGCCAGGATCAACAAAGGACTGATGTGAAGTTTAGAATCCCATCCCTTTGGAATGGATCTTTTCCACTGCCCGGCCTCACACAGATCCCTTGAGCTGTGTTTCTGCAGTTTGGTTGTTCCATGGTGCCTGGGAAGCATTGGCAGCGTCCAGAGAGATCAATTCTCTGGTTTTTAGAGAATTTATCAGTGCTGCTGTGGTCATCAACACCCCTGGCTGTGCACAGAGTTATCTGTAACCCAAGGATGTATCACTGGGGAAGGAGCCAAATAGCACAGGACTCATGAGGTGGAGTGGCTGAGCAAATGGTGCACATGTGTTTCCACTAACTGGGATTGAAATGTCATATGCAAGGATGGCCTTGGAGCACAAATGGTTTAAATGCATTGCAGAGCATGGAGAATTATGATGTTGTGGTGAACCTCTCGTCTTACCAACACATTTCCTATGCCTGTTGAGAATAAAGCCCTCTGCACACATCCCACTGTGGCTGACACAGGAGAATGATCCCAGTGTGTTCTCACATAATTGTCCGCTGGAACAAGCACCTTGGAGGCACTCATCCAAATCTACACCAGCACGAGGCAGCCAAAAGGGAAAAACAGAGTTCTATTAGAACAATTGCTGAAATGAAACAACAGTTCTTTCACGCTGGAGATGTCTGAATGAAATGTGCTGGAGCTTCCACATCAGCACCACGCTGTAATAAATGCAGTGTTACACTGAAAATAGGGCTGGAATAAGGAATAAACCCTCGGAGATCATCGAGTCCTTGCTCACACCCCAACACTTTCGTCATGCCAGAAAGAAACATCCTTAGAACCAGGCAGGCAATCCCACAGAGCCAGTGCACACTGTGCCAGTGCACCCTTACCATCAAATCCTTGCTGTAATTTAGATTAGAAATGCCCCTTGCTACAATTTATACTCACTGCTTCCACTGACATTTATAATTTTTTTCATTTCCTGTAGAAAAATGATTGCCTTGAAATGCCCCTTTTGATTCTGACATTAATTAATCAAATTAGCTTCCACCACACTTGAGTAAGCACTGCACTGTGAATATTTCATCTGGTGATATTAAAATCCCATTTTCTTCACAGACTGTCCAGAATTTTATGAAAATGATTTGTAATTCAATAAGACCTGAGATTAAGAGGGATGTGGATCATTTGTGAGCAATTCTGAGCATTGGAAGCTTCTCCCTGCATTTCACTGTTATTGCTCCCATACTTAGGGATTTATAATTAAGGTATGTCACAGGGCATTGCTTCTGACCCCCAAATCCTCTCTGGGCAAACGTATCCCTTGTCACTACTCCAACATGTCCATTTAAAATTTCTATCACGTGAATGGTCAAGGTGCAGCTTCGGAATTCACAGCTCACCACTGTGCAGGGCTGAGCTCCAGTGTCCAGTGGAACAACTGGAGCTGGACCAGCTCCCAGGGCTGTGAAGCCTCCCTGAGTTCGGGTTTTCAAGGCAAGAGGAAATAAACCCCAACAAAGCAGGTGTCAGGCAGAGCTGTGGCTCTGGGGGTCCCCCAGGACAGCAGACCTCCCCCGTCCTGCTCACTGCTCCAGGAAGAGAAGCTGTGCATCCATAGCTGTGCAGACACACCCTGGGGAGGAATGGTAGTGGGAAGAGAAACCAAGAGGGCTGAAAAAAAGCCTGGAATGTCAGAGGAAAAGAGCACAAATCCAGGCTTGCCTTCACCTGAAGCCCCCAGGTATCAGCAGACTGTGCTCCAGGAGTTATCTGTGGAGCAGATCTGGGATTCCTTCTGCCAAATGGTCTCTGCACTGCCACTGCAATTCACAGCACTGAAAATGAGGAACCCTTAGAGTGACACCCCGGGGGGTGAGAGATAAAACCACCTCCCTGTGGGGAGCCCAGAGCACTTACCTTCACAGGACACCCCATCAGCCATGAGGGTGTAGCCAGCCAGGCAGGAGCACACGGCCTCTCCTTCCACCACATTGCAGAGGTGCTTGCAGGGCCCGTTATCTGCACGAGGCACAATGACAAACCACGTCAGCACCCACAGCACGGGTCAGCTGGAGTCACACACCTCCAGCTCCCAAAACCAACCCCAGCTGAGGCCACGGGGAATGCAGTTTGTGAACAACATGTCCAACAGCCCTAATCACTCCTGACAACCCTCCCCCGGCACCCAGACCCCCTGTGCCACCCTCCCTGCACTGCTCCCACTGTGCTGCTCTGCTCCCCTCACTAATGAGGGTAATTACACTGGAGGCAGAGTGTGGCCCCAAATCCCCACCTCAGCAATTCCCCTGACAATTCCTCAGCCTTGTGCCAGAGGTAACAAATTAGGGATGTGTGTTGAGATCAGACTGGGGGAGGCAAGAGTGGAATTTTATTCCATCTCCAGAAATTCCTCACTCCCTGCAGGAGTAGTTCCCACCTCCAGCATACCTTTACACTTGTCCTGCTCCTCCTGTAAGGACACCACCAGAATGGGCTGAGAGGGAGAGGCTACTGGAGGGATGGTGGCTTCAGCTTCCAGCCTTGTCACCTGTGCCCTGTCAGGATCTGTAAGGCGAGGGAGGCAGAGAGGATCAGGGACAGCACCATCCCCACTCCACATGGCAAGGGGCCTGGTCCCATCCATCCCACCCTATTGTGGTTTGGAGGAGGAAACAACATCGTGGATGACAGATCAGGGAGCCTGGCTGAAAACAAGTTCTGTGGAGTAAAATACTGCAACATCTAAATAAACCAGAAAGTGGTAATTTTATTTTTCAAAATCTCTGCTATATTGTAAATACAGTGGCTGTCTTCCATTCAGTGTTTGATGGGAAAAAAATCCAAACCCAAAACAAGCCTTTGACCTTATTCTGTCCATCCTATTTCAACACCGATGAACAGCAGACACTCACTTTACAAGCACAGGATACTTTGGAATGACTTTCGTACAGCCAAGGGGAAAACATGACAGCTGCTGTCTGTCATTAAGAGTTTCATCAGACAGTAATGTTAAAGGTATCAGCACAAAAAAGAGCTCTGTTACATCATAAAAGTAATCCAGTTTATCAATATCAGCAGAAGAGAGGCCTAAATCCATAAGGCTGAATTCTTCCTTAAGAGCGAGGTATCCTGTTCCCACTGACTCAGGTTCAGGTGTCACCCAGAGCAGAGTGTGAGCCACCAAACAGGGACAACATTAAGTGAATAAGGGTGATTGCAGTGCAGGTTTGGGGTATGGGAAGAGTGATTTCATGAAAAAAAAAACAATGAAGTCATCACAGACATACAAAGGGCTGTGGCACAGAGACAAACAAAATCACTTGCTTGTGGCACAGCCTGAGTGATTTCCCCAGAAATGCCAGAGATGGGCACACACACAGAGGAAAAATGAGAAATGAAAGGCCAGGCGAGCACGTGGTTCAGCCAGGTGTAACCAGTGAGGTTCACAGAGTCACAGAATCCCAGGCTATGCTGAGTTGGAAGGGACCCACAAAGGTCATCGCGTCCAACCCTCAGCCCTGCACAGGCCCATCCCCAAGAGTCCCCCCCTGTGCCCCAGAGCATGATCCAAACCCTCCTGGAGCTCTGGCAGCCTTGGGGCTGTGCCCACTGCCCTGGGGAGCCTGGTCAGTGCCAACCACCCTCTGGGGGAAGAACCTTTTGCTGAGATCCAACCTGAGCCTGCCCTTAATTTGACCCAGGAATGACCAACCCTTCCTCCCCTCGCTCCTCCCACCCATCTCAGGTGTCCCACGCACAGTCCTCTCCTCTCACCACAAGTTCCTACCCCAGCTGAGCTCTGCAAACCCCTCCACACTTCTTGGCACAGCCATAGGCACCACACACACTCCAGGTGAGCCAAATTTTGCCATGGTAAAATAAAAACCTTTTCCTTTGCTCCTCTTGGATTCAGTTCCTTCCCCAGAACTTTCATTCCAACAACAGGGCAGACAGCTGCCACAGGAACAGTCAAAGACATCCCTGAGGTAACACCACGTTGAGAAGGATGACGATTGTTTGGCTCTGGCAGCCCAAGGAATTCTGACGTTGGATGGAAACACTGGTTTTGCGCGTTAAATAACTGAAAGCACGTGTAACTAATATAAGGTTTCAACTTTTCGGGTTATCTGATTTGAAATCCTGCCACCGGAGAACTGCAGACATCAAAACAATTACAACACAATGGACTTTCTTTTCCAGAATTCCAGCACACTAGATAAATTTAGAGTTCGTTATCAATGAAGGATGTTAATGATTTTAGATAAAAATCAAAGCTCGGGAAGCAATGCTGTCTGTGTGAACTGAATTAAGTTTATCTAGAGGAAACCTAACTGCGAAATACAAAATTACTCTGAGAAGAAAAGATAATTCATTTAAAACCTTTAGAAATCCTCCTCTGAAAAGTGCAAACACTCTTGATTTGAACATATGAAACACCTGAGCTCACGCCATCAAAACACAAGAATATGGTATAAGTAGGTTTCCTAAATTATTTTTCTTTATATTTTTCAATTTCTACAGAACATGTCCATGCATCAACACCCATAAAAAGCCTCACAGAAACTACAGAGAAACTATAGAAAAGCTTGGTAGATCAATGCAGGTGGCACAAAGATATCGCCGCTCGTGGTGTTCCCTGCCCACCTTCTCACCTGGAGAGCAGCTGGTCCCATCATCCTGCAAGGTGAAGTCTGGGAAACACGAGCACTTGTAGGAGCCCACGGTGTTGATGCACAAATGCTGGCAGAGCTGCCCACCATAGAGGAGACACTCATCCAGGTCATCTCCAGGCAGGCTGTTTGACAGTTCAGCTTCACTGCTGATGGACAAAGCTTCATTGTGATCTTCCCTCTCTGAAACTACAACAGAACAACACTTGTTGGTTCTCTGATGGGTGTTTCTGCAGTGGGACTGGACAGAATGGGGTGTTTGGTGACACAAACTCCAAGAAAAGCCAGAGCTACCCAAAACAGTTACTCCAAGGATAGAGCAAACGAACCCATCCTGGAAATAACACCAGTGTGCCGAAGATCCACCTTCTCCCTCTGTAAAGCTGGAGGGACAGACATTTTACAGGAGCCACTGAGAAACAGGGAGACCCTGGGAGGTCACAGGCTCCCCTTTCACACCGACGGCCAACACCGTTGCTACGGATATTTGAACTAAGGTATCACACTGAAGCCTCATCTGAAATAAACCCCACCAAAGAACCACGTTGAATTTCAAATTTCAGGAGAAAAACGCACCCAGTTGGTTTGGAAACTCTTCTCAACACCACAATTTATTGGCTTCTTCTGTACCGGCATCACCAATAGCCTGGGAGCCATTGAGCAGTGCCATGGCTGCCCTACCCACTGCTTCTGAACACTGCTTCTTTTCCACCCCCAACTAAGTCTGACAGCACTTTCTGTGATACCAAAACAAATTGTTCAGCGAGTTTCTCAGCCAGTTTTTCTTAAAGAAACCTTTTCCCTTGTTGGTGAGAAAAAATACACGTTTAGGTCATGAGAACAGGGACCAAAATTGCACCCTCACATATGCAGGAGGTTACCATGAAACTCATGTGTGAGAGGTGGGTACAGAGTGATGGCAGAGAGAACGTGATCTTGGGCTGAGCCTCATGGCTGTCCAAGCTCCAGATTTGCCACGTTCCCTTTGTCAGGCCTCTCTGGCTCCAGGATTTGGCTTAGCTCTTCAGCATCACTATGTTTATACGTTTAAAGTGTGAAAACACACTTGCAGTGCTCTGGGGCTGTTCCAGAGTGTGCTGTGAGACAGCTGCCATTCTGTATGAAACCTACTTCCAGGATGTTTCATTGATCTCACAGTCCATGGGATTACTCTGAGTGGACAAAACTCAGCCTTTGCTTTATGCAGAATCCTGCAGGATTGCTCCTGCTAAAAGGCACCTTCAATTTGCTCCTTATGGAGGGCTGGTGGAGGTCTCTGGACTATGTGACTCAGGAGGGAAAACCAAACAAAATACCAAACTGCTAAAGACGGTCTGTTTAGGGATCAGAAACATCCACATATTCTCTGCTTTTTTAAAACTGTTTTAAGAACAAGTCTATACTTGATCTGAGAGGCAAAGAAACTGTTCACATCACTCCTTCCAGCACCTCCCTGTATGACCTTGTGAGACACAGACCTTGTCTGTGATGTCTCCAAATGAAAAATGGGCACTTACCCTTCTCAGGTGTCACTGTTGGCAACGGCTCAGGATGCCTTTTGATTTCTGGATGGATGAAGTGGTCGCCCCCCTCACAGCAGGACAGCATCACGTGGCTGCAGGGGTAGCCCAGGTTGATGTTGGACTCACAGGTTTTGCCCTCACTCCTCAGTCTCAGGCCCAGATTGCAGCAGTCACAGCATTGCTGCAAAGGAAGGGCACTGTGAGGAACAAGGATTTGGGAGCACTGGCACAGGCTGCCAGGGCAGTGGTGGAGTCACCAGCCCTGGAAGTGTTCAAAACAATGTGGATGTGGTGCTTGAGGACGTGGTTTGATGGTGAACATGGTGGTGCTGGTTTGATGGTTGGACTTGATGATCTCAGAGGGCTTTTCCAACCTTAACAACTCTCTGATTCTGTGATTTAATACAGCTTCAGGGATGAGCCCACACACACCTGGAACTGATCTGCACTCCCCTCAGCATCTGGAAAAGCACTTTGGGTTTAGACGATTGCAAAGATCAAAGCTTTACTTGTGCTTGTTTTTGCCATTCTGCACAGAGGGGTCAACTGCAGCCCCAGTAAACACAAAGTCTGGCTGTGCCAGGGATTTCAGCAACTCCACATGCAAGGAGGGAGTGGTGCCACGGACCAGTTCCTCCCAGCTCTTGCACAGCCATTGTTTGTGCATGGTACGAACGACAATTATAAGGAAAACAACACAGATCTACCTCTTAGCATCAGAGCTCAAGAAATGGTCAGTTGTTGGAAGCAATGTGACAGGAATTGGAAAGGGCCTGCATGGACAGGAGGATCAGCAGCATCTGAGCCCTGTCAGTGTGTCAGGAAAGACTCTTTCTCTCTGCACCACTGCCCCGCAAACCTGCTGTGACCTTTAATTACCTGACTGTGCTGGGCACATCCTGCTGAGACAGTGGCTGGAGGAAGGCCAGGGTGTATTTTATGAGCTATTTGCCTTCCTTTTTCTTCCTGAGAGCGTCCAAGCAACAGCAGCTTTGCTGACAGGTTGATGCAATGGGGCCTCCCAGCTCTTGCAGTTTGCTCTGCTGCAGGTGGCAGACAAAACCTGTGTGGTGCTTTACTGAGTCCCTCACAAACCCACTGCGCAGTCAGGCCACAAAACCACATCAGATAAATGGTATCAAATTCAAAAAGACTATACTGTGCATGCAGAGTGGACACCTAACCCAGCAGGGAATGTGAGGAGCTGGGAGTCTCTGCTGCAGAGACAGCAGGGGTCGTGTGCAAACTGAAGATGCTTGTCTGGATTTAGATTTAAGTGTCCTCTTACATCTATATATTTTAATATATTTTTATATTATATCTATACATATATATATAACTGACAGATTAGTTATAAAATCTTTTCCTCTGCAACTGCTCTGATACTCATCCACTCCAGTAACTCACAGTTTGCAGTTACACTGAAACAGCCTCTCTGAACCCAGAGAGGTTATATCCAAATATTCAGTCAATGCAAAGGATCAGACACAGAAGAGGGGAATGATTTGAGTTGGCACCAGTGAGCTCTGCCAACAGAAAGTCCAAGGATGGAGAAGCAGCAAATTGAACTCAGCTCCCACTTCCCAGGAGGCAGATCCCTCACCTGATGAGGGCAAGTAAGAGAATGCTGGATGAGCATGGAAATGGGAAGGAATCATGTTTCATGATTAGCAATTCCAAGGGTGCATTCCTATTAAACCAGAGCCTGTCTCCCGTACAGAAATGGAAAACTCATCCACTGACAGCTCAATCTGCCGAAACTCCTCCACAAAGTCACTTTTTTCAAGACTCAAGTGCTGCAGCTTTGGGGTTTCTTGAGCATTTCACACACAATACACAGCATTGCATGTTCAGCCAGTACTTATGGCTATAGCTCATGGTTTATGTCCCTGCTTCCTAACCTGAAAAATCCCCAAATATCATAAGTAAGCAGACGTTACTCACATTTGAAAATATGCACAGCCAGAAGGAGTTGCCTTTACGTGCCCAAATACATGTTTGTGAAAAATTTACAGTACAGGTCCCGAGGAAGATGAATTATTTTGGACACTGAAGAGCTAAATCATCTTTCCAAAAGAAGTATTAAAAAACCCAAACATAGTTATAATGGATTGTGGTCGGGCTAGAAAAGGGAAAATTCCAGTTTCCATCCTCCTCAAAACCAGAATCCTCAAATTCAAAATTTTATGAAAAGAAAATCCTGTTTTGTGTAATTTGTTTTTTTAATTTTGTCTCCATTTCTTTCAGCTTCAATATGCCCAATAGAAGTTCAGGGGAAGACATGTTTTTGCCAAAGTACTGTGAAATACGTAGTATTTGCCTCGAAGGACCTGGTTTCTTTCACTCATAGTTTGATTCCCAATTTATCCCGTGTGCAGGTGTGATAGGGAGTGTTAAATCAGTCAGACACCTTTAGGTTCACGTATTTTCCAGGTGAACAAAATGGGTCTCATTTTCCAGTGGTAAAACTTGTTCTCTGAAAAGTTCCTTCTACAATGCAAAAACTCGAATGCGTTGATCTTCTGTCAACTACTTTCTGAACTTCACAGGAATTCTACAGTTGATTTCATAGAAAATACAACTATTTTAACCTTCCAGTGGAGAAACATACCTTGAGAACCATTATTCTGTGGTTCACAGCTTTCTTTGTTCCTCTCGAAACTATCCTTGCTGGAATCCAGCATAACTGGATTTACTATGGTGGTATCTCCATCCTCTAGGAAAAAAATCCCTAAGCATGTCTTTTTTGTACAAAATGAGAAAACCTTTCCTGTGATACAAAGTATTGCAAGGCAATATAAAGTTTGATTATTTTCTATTACAATAGTACATATTGTAAAACAAAGTCTCAATGTTTATTGATTTAAATTCCTTTTCTTTCAAGCAGTAGCTGCAATGACTGAAGAGCTAAATGAGCTAAATAGCTGACCAAAGCTGTTCCTTCAGTAATTTTACCATTTCAAATGGTTTCTCTTGAAGGAAAAGATCCCATTGGGATTGGCATGAGGAACCATTCCACCAGAGTATTTTGTCCCTTGCTTTAGTTCAGACAGGAATGATGGAGTTATCCCTCTCCATCTCCTTCTGAGGAATGATGTGTAATCAGACTTACTCTACAGCTTGGGCTCTGCCTGGCATGCAAACAACCCATGGCGAAAACCTAAGAATAACAATTCTCTCCCATTTCAAACATTAATGTCTTCTCCCAAATGCACAAATTCTCTTTTTACTTTACTGATAGACTGACAGGCCCAAATAAACTGTAGTTGTGAAAAGGAGAAATTGGTATAGCTAATGAAACTCCAAACTCCCCAGTAGATGGCCATGGATTTTGCTTTCCCAGTGAACAATTATCTGGGAGAATCACCAATGCACCAGGACGGACAGAACTAATCAGGTTCCTGCTGAGACAACGAAAGCTGCATTTAAGCTCAGCTCTAGCCGTGGACATTATCATCAGAGGGAAATGAATTCCAGAAAGCACCCTTCTGCTGGAAACAAGACAAGTGAGCGAGCAAGCTGCTGAATCTTCAAACTGGTTTAAATTGGTTGGGCTCCACTGACTCTCATAAAGCAAATCTCATTTATCCAAGCGGGGGCTGTGGCTCAGGGTTTGTGATTTGCACCATTGGTTAATGGGCTGCCTTTATTTATGAGCAAAAGCTTCCATCACCATCTAAATGCTTGTTCCTCTAGTCCATCATTGTATTTAACTGAAAAATGGGGTCACAATTCAACATTGGGGCCAAGTAAACCATCCAGTAATGGGTTTTGCATTATATCTTCAATTAAGTTTTGCCCCATCACTTTCTAAATTCTTCTGCACAACAGATATAAAAACTAAAATGTACTTTTCAGCTACCTCCACAGTGAGGAAGCAAAAGTAATACAGCCAGTCAATTCTACAGAATGGGGACGGAAAGAATTCAAAACAACATTACTGTAAAATTTTAAAAGGGGTTGTAAACCTTAATGCAAACAATGTAATGTCCCTGTTACATTCCTGCAACATTATCTTTTCCGTGCTCCATAATAATGCATGAAACATTTCCTGCTAAATGCGGGAAATGAGGACACCTCATACTGGGAACACAACCTGCAGAAGCAGCAGAGCAGCTCACCTTGTAGGATGAGCCCGTGCAGGGGTCGCTGTCCTCGGGGCCGCACACGTCGCCCTCCTTGGCAGCGACCATCCCGGCCAGGCAGCTGTTCTCCCGCACCGTGGACACACAGCACTGCTTCTGGGCAATCCTGCAGAGGGGCAGGGACAACACAACGGCATGGGATGCAAAAACTCCCTGAGCTATTGGATTCGTAACATATTCCACAGATTTGGTCTCTCTGACAACCTGGGGCAGAGGAGGGGCAGGACTGAGCTCTGCTCTGGGGGGACCAGGGACAGCACCCAGGGAAGGGCTGGAGCTGTGTCAGGGCAGGCTCAGGGTGGATCTCAGCACAAGGTTCTTCCCCCAGAGGGTGGTTGGCACTGACCAGGCTCCCCAGGGCAGTGGGCACAGCCTCAAGGCTGCCAGAGCTCCAGGAGGGTTGGGATGATCCTCTGGGGCACAGGGGGGGACTCTTGGGGATGGGCCTGTGCAGGGCTGAGGGTTGGACTGGATGATCCTTGGGGGTCCCCTCCAACTGGGCACATCCTGGGGTTCTGTGTGATGTGTAAATACCCCACTGGCCCCTGGCTTGTCCCAGCCATGGTGTGGCAGTAGAACCAGGGCAGGGCCCGTCCCTGTGCCGGTACTGCCGAGGCACCTCCAGGGCTGTGTCCAGTTCTGGGCCCCTCATGACAAGAAGGACATGGAGGGGCTGGAGCGTGTGCAGGGAAGGGAACGGAGCTGGGAAGGGACTGGAGCAGCAGGAGAGGCTGAGGGAGCTGGGGGGGCTCAGCCTGGAGAAAAGGAGGCTCAGGGGGGACCTTCTGGCTCTGCAACTCCCTGACAGGAGGAGGGAGCCGAGGGGGGTCGGGCTCTGCTCCCAGCAAACAAGGGACAGGAGGAAATGGCCTCAAGCTGTGCCAGGGGAGATTTAGCTTGGATTTCGGGGAAACTTGTTCATGGAAAGGGTTGTGAAGCACTGAAACAGGCTGCCCAGGGAAGCAATGGAATCCTCATCCCTGGAAGTGTTCAAACAACACGTAGATGTGGTGCCTGAGGACATGGTTTAGTGGTAGACCTGACAGTGCTGGCTTACCAGGTGGACTCAATGATCTTCTCCAGCCCTAATGATTCTCTGATTCTATGAATATTAGTATAATACAGACAATACCACTGGCCTTTGCAGGAGATATTTTATGTCTAGTGAAAGGTGGACTGATAAATGCTCAAGAAGTCTTGTGTTCAGGTCCCTGTCTCTCAAAGTCTGGTCACCAACATCCCTCACAGCTCATAATTATTTGTGTGACAGTCCCTCTTCCCCCTGTTTTGTTTCTCAGAAGTATTTTGGAAGGTTTCAGAAACTAAAATCCAGACAGAAACCTTGTTCCATGGAAACTGGGGAAAGGGAAACACACCTTCCTTCTTCACCAGTCAGAGGACTGAAGCCCTGAACAGGTCTTGAGGCATCACATCACAACACACCTATGAACTCTCCTTTATACCACCACAGAGTGTAACCCAGAATTTAAACTCTCCTCTAACTTTTGTTATCAAAGATAAGGTTATGGGTGACCAGATCACTGTCTATGAAATACTTTGGGAATTTACATTTCCTAGACATGGTGCTTCAAATCAAACATTTCAACAAGATTCAACGAAGGTTGACATGATTAGAAATCTAAATGTCAAGTTCCTAAATGGATTCAGATAAAATCCCATAGTGCCTTTGGCTTTACTCTGTAGCATCATTTAGGTTAGAAAAGATCTTTAAGATTAATTGCCAACTGGAGAAATACAAATTTTTGAGCAATGAATTATTACTACCCAAATGTAGTTAGGCACCAGTAATATAACTATTATTTCTTACAGAAGACATCCAAACTTTCATTACAATTTTTTTAAAAAAAGACCACGAAAACCAATCAAAAGTTATTATTGTCTGTAGAAATGGCAAAATGCTATTAGAAGCATTGTTATATGCTCCAAGTATTTACTGTACTCAAACACTGAAATCTCTATAGATTCGTGTTCTCTGAAATGTGACATTCAGCCATAAGAAATTCCTGGAGCACTGGAGTGTCATTGGTCACATTTTAGTATTTTTTACCTATCAGAACAGCTCAGTTTCAGCTCCTCTATCCCCAGAAAATGAACTGGGAACATTCTCTTTCTTTTTTTTCTTCTTCACAAACCTACTCTTTGCAGACCAGGTGGTTCAAAGAAGGTTCAGACCATCTCTGCTTCAGGAAAGAGTTAATGAGTTGAGATCAGTGAATGTTTTAAACTGCTGTGAGTCTCTAACTGGGACACGGTGTCAGCAAAGAGCAGGATCTGTGCTGGGACAGCTGATGCAAAAGCCACCCAGATAAACATCGCTCTGTTATGGTAAAACATATCAATTATGAGATAAAAATGACTATACTAAGTCAGATGAGATTTCATCAAGCCCAACATCCCATTTCTGACACAGCCTGGGAGTACAAGCTCTGGGAGTATTTTTACATCTGACAATCAATTGATTATCGAAAGATTTCCTGTTCTTGCTTTAGTTTAAGTTCAGTCATCAAGTTACTGCCCATGATCTCATTTAGGCAGTCCCCACGCCCATCCCGCAGCCCATGTGGTCTCTAAACCGAGACAGGCCAAGCTGGGACATGAATGTCCAGAGACACCAAGATACATCAACACGTAGCTTTAACATTGAGGGGTTTTGCCACTTGAACCCCCCAAGAGGGCATTTGGAAACAAGAGACACATCAGTCTGCAACCTTTATATGAACAACTTACAGCAGACACAGGGGAGGCTTCACTTCTCTGTGGTGAGCAGTGTCAAGATTCAAGGGAATGGCTGGAGCTGTGTCAGGGCAGGGTCAGGTTGGATCTCAGGACAAGGTTCTTCCCCCCGAGGGTGGTTGGCACTGACCAGGTTCCCCAGGGCAGTGGGCACAGCCCCAAGGCTGCCAGAGCTCCAGGAGGGTTTGGATGATCCTCTGGGGCACAGGATGTGACTCTTGGGGATGGGCCTGTGCAGGGCCAGAGGTTGGACTGGATGATCCCTCTGGGTCCCTTCCAACTCAGCATATTCTGGGATTCTGTGACTTCTTTGCCTCAGCTGAGATCAACCCTTTGTCATGGTGTCACTTGTAAACCCAAATATTTATAGGAAACTATCCTGGTACAACGGGAGCTAATTTTTGAAAATTTGCATCTATCTTCTATCCCCATCCCTGGAAGTGTCCAAGGCCAGGTTGGACAGGGCTTGGAGCAATCTGGTCTAGAGACCCACCCCATGGCAGGGGCTGGAATGAAGCTTTAAGGTCCTTCCAACCCAAACCAGTCTGGGATTCCATGACTCTACTTTTTAACACCTTTAGATAGTGAGTTGAGTTAGAGGCAGACTTGGGGGCCTGCCTTTCTTCCAGCACCCAGATGGTGCCCCGAGGTTGGATCAGTGCAGGGTCACCAGCCCTGCACACTGGCACATCTCCCAGTGGCAGCAACGAGTTTTTGTCCTTGCTTTCAAGGTTCTGAGGCCTTGAAAAAAATATTTGAATATTTTTTACATTCAATATTTTCTTCAGATGTAACATTTATAGGTGGGTTTAAATCTTTAAAACTGGGACACAACTGAAATTTTAGAAGTAAAACAACTGAACCCCTGATCTCTTATTCCTTTAAATCCCAATAGATTCACAGAGACTTAAACTTTTAGGATCTGGCTTTGTCATCTAAACACAGCCTCAGATGTGCAGGTGCAACTCATTAAGGTATTGGATTTGCACCTACTTAGGCCAAGGCTGGAATTTTTTAATCTGTCTTGACTTCACAGACAGTTGGTATGTGTCAGTTATGTCATGCCAGACCCCAGTGGGGGGGATTTTCATCTCCCCGTGACTTCAGAAAGGTGTAATGATACAAAATTTGATAAAAGTGATTATGCCAAACCTTTTCAATGCTGTAAATGCTGGGATCACTCCTTGAGAATGTGAGTCTGGAGTAACTTTGCCTTCATCCCTCCCTAAGGCCTGTTTCAGACTAGGGGGGAGGGAATTGGATGAGTTGCAGCCAGTGGGATACTGAATCCATGTTACCCACTCTCCTTCTCCTGCTGTGAAGCCTGAACCTGGAATACCTGGGACTCTCCTGGAAGCCTCCTCAGGGCAGATGCTGCTGCCACCAGCAGCATTATCAGGGTGCATGATCCCCCCTCCAGCTGAACACAGGCACCACAACCAGGGGCCATTCACCCTGGGCAATAAACACAACATTTCATGATACAATTAACAATTAATCACTGCATTTCACACTTGCCAAAGGGAAGCCAAGCTCTGCCCTTCTGTTTATCTCCAACTCCACAAATGTGCTGAGAACGGGGGAAAATATTTCCTCTGCTCACACAGGAGAGGAAAAAAACATAACAGGCTTTGTTTAGAACAGGTTTTAGGGAAATGGAGGGGGAAATCCTTCTTTCTAATTTGCCATGACACATTGCAGTCTGCCAATGATTCAGACCATGAATGAAACAGTTCCCAGTCTCCTGGACATCCCACAAATTACATTTGATTTCTTCTAAAGGCCTGTTCTTTATGTTAATCCAAAATGTCACGTACCTGCAAATGTCACCATCCGTTCCACTCACAGGGATTTCCGTGCACTCCCCATTGTCTATGGCCCACTGTTGTCCAGCTCCACAGCAGCTCTCAATCAGTTCCTTCGTGGAACCTGTGTAAAACATACACCCAGCATTTTTTACATGGAATGGATTGGGTTTAGCTCCGTTGCCTTAACTGAGGAGATCTTTAAA
Source organism: Oxyruncus cristatus (assembly GCA_013399855.1). NCBI lineage: Eukaryota > Metazoa > Chordata > Aves > Passeriformes > Cotingidae > Oxyruncus > Oxyruncus cristatus. The sequence continues at coordinate 278,654 of VXAY01005699.1, forward strand.
ATTGCAATAGTTCAGCCTTTTATTTTCCTTTCTTTCCACGTTTCATTTGGTTGAATGCAAAAAAAGAAACAGGCAACTGATACCTGAAGCATCTTGATATAATTGATCACCTGGTGATGCCTTTCAGGAAGGAACAGCAGAAGGAGATTAGGGTTGTAAATACAATAAAAGACATAACTGGCTTGAATTTGAAGAAAACTCCACATTTGACATCTCTGAACAAAAAGAACTGTGAGAAATCATGCTTGGTTACCAAGCCGTAACAGTGTCCTCGCTATCACAGGCTGGGTTAGCTGACCACATCCCAGTCTTGGAGGGTTCAGCTGGTTTAAAACCATAATGAAAAGGGTTTGAGGACATAATTCTGTCTCTGCTAATGAGCTCCTGTAAAACACTGGCACCAGGATGCAGTGAAAGAGATGGATGTGCAGAATTGCTGCACTAGTTTTCACATTTTTCCTTGTGGATTTCCAGCTAAGATGTAAATTTGCAGGTTACAGTGAAATATGAGTTAATTTGCTACATCCCTGCGGTATAGAACAGACTAGGGTACATCACACTGGGCAGGAACGGGGGGTTTGGAGCCTGGACAGCAGTTTGCTTCATGGAGGGACACTTGCCATGCTCTGGGGTGCAAACACCAGGCACTGCCACAAACCAGCTCAGGGGATGCCAGTGCCAGGGTCCTGCTCCGTGGGGCACCGTGCTGGGGTATTGGGAACATCCCTCCTGCAACTGCTCCTGCTTTGGGAGCAGTTCCACAGATACCAGGAGACAAAATGATTCAGAGGCGCCTTTTGGAGAGACATGAGGTGCATTACAAGTGCTTGGGGGCTGTGATTTGGATCGACATGTCAATGCACACAATAAAGATGGTCTATCAGACCACAGAGCTCTGCACTCTCCAGAGTCCATGGCCCCGTGCTGAGTTGGAACAGCACATGCTCTCTCCCTTGGCCCATCAAAAGTGCTCCAGTTCCTCTTAAAGCCATTTACATGGAGATAAAGAACATTTTGTGCCTCTTATTCCTATTTCCAGGCCAGTCTCTGGCATGGTTTGCTGTTACCAATGAGAAGGAAGAAAAGAAAACCAGCCCCACGTTGATGGAGATGTGTGGGTGCAATGGACCTTGGGCAGCCCCATCGAGCTCTCCTTGCCCAAGGCCCTGCACCCCACACTGCAGAACTATGTCTTTGCAAGAATCCACAGCCAGTTTTTACATCAATCACTTCTGACTCATGTAAACCACTTCCACTTGCAGCAGGAGGGGGGAACCACTTTCTCTGCAAGGATTTTAGGAAAAATTGCCCTGCTGAAGGTGCAACACTCTCCTGACAAGACCTGGCAACAAAACTTAACAACTGGGAGCCAAGCTCTGCTGGTCTGGCCTTGCACAGATTTGATCTGTCAGGGAACTGCATTCAGATTGGCAGGAGCACTCTGCAGTCACCCCATGTGAACCCAGACCCAAACCCTCTCCTCCTGTGTGCTATCAGCAGCATGAGATGGCAGCTCCTCCAACACACCCGGCGTGATGAAAAAGTTCACGGAATCCTTACCTTCGTCTGCATCTGGTACATGGTACCAAGTCAAATAATACTTCCTGCAAAATTGTAACACTTAACTGTAAGTGAGGCATTTTTAGAAACGGCTGCATCTCAAAGCATCTGGGTTTCCACACTGCACAGTTCAGAAAAACACAGACAATCCAAGTTACCAAACGTTTCTGCTGCCACAGAACAACAGGGTGGGGAAGGCTGGAAGGGACCACAGTGGGCCATGCACTTAAAACAGTTATTCTGTGTTTCAAACAACAGCAGGAGCACTTTTTATAGTGTGTTGTAAAGCTGAACAGTCATTAGATAGCAAGAGTAAGTAGTTTAAGTGAAGTGCTGTCTGCAATGTTAAAAAATATCGGCACTTGCACGAACAGAACCACAGAATGGTTTGGGTTGAAAGGAACCTTAAAGCTCCTCTCCTTCCACTCCCTGCCATGGGAAGGGACACATTCCACTACACCAGGTTGCTCCAAGCTCTCCCGCACCCCAAATAATACAAATTTCCTCAGTAGAAGGCTATTCCTTTGCACTTTCAACAGTTAATTTAGGGGACAAAATTAGATTGGAAACCCAAAAGTTCTCCCCAGCGTGGCTTGCTTTACAAAAAGCAACTGGGAAAAAGAAAGCCATTCAAAATACAAGGCTTGTGACCATTAAATGCTCACGAGAAAACAACTTGAAGAAACTGTATCTTAAGAGAAAATAGTCCGTGGAAAAATGCCTTCCCCATCAGTGACTGGGATGGATGGGTGAGGGGAAGAGGTTACACAGTGACAAGACACAGCTGCAGCCACCAGTGCCCAAACCAGTTGCACCTGTGGCCTGGAGCATCAGTCCCTGCACCCCCTTCACCCCTCGTGCCCCCTCAGCCCTCGCCCTTCCTGGGGTTTCGTTGGTGCACCAAGAAACAGCAACTACAAAAACACAGTCACAGTTTGATCCTTGTCACTAAGAAGGAGAGTTGGGCTTCCAGGACAAAAATCAACCATTTTGTGCCCACAAACTCCAGTTGTGTGACTGCATGGGGTTCCAAGGAGAAGGGGAGGGGTGTTAGGGAATGCCGTGGGGCAATCCCAGCTCTGCATGGGCTGCAGAGAGATCCTGGCACAGGGAGCTTCACCTCCACCCCGAGTCCTCACTTACATGTCGAAAGAAATTAGGAGCAAGGGGACAGGAGGGTGCACTTCACCTTACGTGAATTTTACTTGTTGTCTTTGGTGAGAAACACCCCAACCCTGACGTGAAGCCACTTTGCTCTCCCCCAGTGAGGCGCAGCTGAGGGGGGTTTGATGAGCAAAGCCGTTGGTGTCCCCCTGCACTGCCCCATTCACCTCACACCCAAGGGCACCACAACAAACTGCAACCGGCCTGCAGTCCATGCAATGCCTTCGTTTCACACAGCACATCGACAGGGTAAAAATATTCCTGAGCCCCAAGAGCTGTGTCAGGGGCCAGAGCTGCTCTGTGACATGAGAGCATTGATCTAGTCAGTTAAACTGGCAGAAAATACACCCAGCGCCAGGTAATTACAAAACAGGGCTATAAAACACTTTTTTAACATAGTTTTAATTCACTCCCTTGGTGGAAACTCCACTCATTTAACCAAGTGCTGAAATACATTCGTTGCTCTTGCTAGAACACAAGAATAGAGCAGAATTTACTTATCTATATTGCAGCAACCTACATGGTTTATAATAAAAGTGAGTTACTCATTCCTCACTAAAGATTCAGTATCAGAGTGCTCTGCTGAAGGGTCACACTATTAAACAGTCATATTAGCAAAATATATTCCCTTTTGTTGTGATCTTATGAATAATTAAATCCTGAATGAAGTTATAATAAAATGATCAAATACTGCATTTTATCTTAACCAGGAATTAAAAAAAAAAAAAAAACATCTAAACCAACTTATAATAGGGCTTACAGTCATTAGCATGGATTTGTAACATTTTAATTCTCCATTAGCAAAACCAAATATATGGATACATGCACAGGACTGAAGATCACAGAGCTATGCTGGATGGAGACTTTTGGCTCTATGTATAACAGACTTTGAAACATTCAAATATTTGTTTATTCGGGGCTTCCACTATAGTAAGCAGATTTAGAAGCACATTGGCATCTGCTCAGGGGAAACAAAGTCATTTTATTTGAGAACTCCATAATCCTGAATTTTTTTTACACTGTGTGACTCTGATACTTCATAGAAGTAACTTCACAAGACACCTGTTAATAGACAATTTGATATTTATAGATTTCTTGACTAGGGGGAAAAAAAGCCTAATTTCTGTCAGGCTGTACCACAGAACAGCAGCACTTCTTGCAATTCAAGGCCTCATTCCTGCAGTTACCACTTTGAAGGTATGAACTTAAGAACATTTTTGGTCTTATCTCCAAAACTGGAGGATTGTCTATTTTAAAGACATTGGGAAATTAATTCAAATATTTAGAAAAACCTTTTCCTCTCAGAGAATTCTAACTCCTCCCTGACTGTGCTTTGAAGCCATCTCAACGCCCGATCCAATCCATGGCCTCTCACTCGCTCAGGGGCACATCCAGGTTTTCCACAGTCCTATGACAGACGTGCTGCTACCCAGGAATTTTAGCTTTCAGCTAGAAAAATCTGCTATGGGTTTAAAAATGCATGTATTTTACAAAGCAGAGTTTAAGCTCAAACATCACACTGAAGAAAACACACAATCAAAGGCTGGCTACTAAATTATTTTCCCCCACTGACATAGTGACCTGTAGGTTTGTTAGAGCAGCAAAGGAGACAAAAGGGATTTTCAAAAACCTTCCTCCCTTTTTCCTCCCAGTGTTCACAAATTGTGTTTCAGGAGCGATAAAACATCAGCTCTAGGAGGTCAAGAAGGGATAGCATATCTCACTTTCTTGCCAGAGCTTTTTTCACACTGAAGTTTCCCTGACTTCAGCTTCACCTGAGTTTCCACTCAGACCGTTCAGGTGTCGAGCACCTCCAAGTTCGTTGCTTCCTCCCATTCTCACTTTGGGTTTGCAGCTCTACAGAACATTTGCATCAACTGAGTGACTCCCACTGTGCAAATCCCCGTTCTCGGAGCAAACACACTGATGGGCTGGCTGAGCTTGGTGGTCAAGGCAGCTTGACCCACCACTGCCTCCCAAGGGGTTTTTGTGTAAGGAGAACAGACCTTGAAACTTGAGCACTTCCCTGTGAGGGTGGGGAGGCCCTGGCACAGGGTGCCCAGAGAAGCTGTGGCTGCTCCCAGATCCCTGGAGGTGTCCAAGGCCAGGTTGGACAGGGCTTGGAGCAGCCTGGAATAGTGGAAGGTGTCCCTGCCCATGGAACTGGATGGGCTTTAAAGGTATCTTCCCACTGAAACTATCCTGTGATTCCTCACATTATGGGAGCAGTGAGCACTGACCTATCACAGTAACCAACCCATCCAAGCCTCTCACTCACGAGGGGCAACTGATGGATTAAATTTGGCCATTAGCTTTTACAGTACCATGATTTCATTTGGTTTAAATAAACTGTTATTTTCCCTTCTACTAAAGTTATTACAGGAGCCATGACACATTGAGGGGTCTAAGATAGTAATTTTTATCTACAGAGAGACCCAGGTAAGACAGACATAGTGGAGGGGCCTGGATAGACCCACTTGGTCCATGGTAGAGGTAAAGTTCAAAACTGATATTAATCCCAAATAAGATGACCTGTCAGCCAGGGAAAGTCAGTGCATTGCATTCCAGAGGGAGCATGAATCACCAGGAAGATCAGCATGCCAGGGGCAGGATGATGTTATCAGCCCCAGGCAGCTCCATCTCTTCTTAATTTCGGCTGTTAATTGTTGCATCAGCGCTCACGTGTGAGAGAGGCAAAGTTCACACCCCATAACTGAGCTGAGCTCATGTCCTTATGATGAAAAATCCTATTCCATTCCTACCCCTGGGGAAAATAGTTTATCTTCCCCAAAACTATAGTACTTACACTTGGAAGGGAGGGGAAGGGGGGATTAATAATCGACAAACAACACAGGACCTTACAAGGAAATGAGTTTCTGCACTAAAATTAATTCTGATGTGGAAATTCTGATGTGAAAAAACAACATTCTGATGTCTCAGGGATGAGACACTCCATTAGGGCACATCTTCCTTCTGAGGACCTCACTGCTCATCCCCATGGGCAGTGGCAGCCGGGACTCTCGAGACATCACACAATCCTGAAAAAAGCAACTGCACAAACCACCCCAGTCCTGAGCTGGCACAAATCACCCACCCCACAGGGCCTGATGGGGCAGCCCCACAGCCCAACTTCACCTGTGGGAAGGTCCCTCAACATCAGTCACCTGAAATACTGGAGCAGTTTTGGGCACCACAGTATAAGGAAGATCCGAAGCAACTGGAGAGCATCCAAAGGAGGGCAATGGAGATGGGGAAGGGCCTTGATTTGAAGGCATGTGAGGACACTGAGGGCACTTGGTGTGTTCAGCTGGAGAAGAGGAGACTGAGGGGAGACCTCAGTGCAGTTCCAACTGCCTGGGCAGGGGCAGAGGAGGGGCAGGGACTGAGCTCTGC